>JASVEL010013733.1:0-18152 GCA_032618575.1 Nicotiana noctiflora | reverse complement strand
GGCCGTTGATGCTTGGCCTTCACTTGCTGACAGTTCGGGCATTTAGCAACAAAGCTTGCCACATCCTTTTTCATACCGTTCCACCAATAAATCTCCTTGAGATCATGATACATTTTCGTGGAACCTGGGTGCACCGAATACCTGGAAATATGAGCCTCTGCCATCACTCTTTCCCGAAGCTCGTCCACATTCGGAACACATAGTCTACCTTGACATCGTAATACACCATCCTCACTGCTGAGTACAAATGCTGAGGTCTTGTTAATCATAACTTCTTCCTTCACTCGAACCAATGATGGGTCCATAAACTGTTTTTCCTTGATTTCTGCAACCAATGATGATTCTGCTCCATTATGCACCATGACATTTCCCTCATCTGATCGAGTAGAGTGTCGCCCACCATATTTGCCTTCCCTGGATGGTACAATATGTTCATATCATAGTCTTTAAGCAATTCTAACCACCGCCGGTGCCTTAGATTCAACTCCATCTATTTGAACAAGTACTGGAGGCTCTTCTGGTCTGAAAACACATCTACATGAACTCCATAAAGATAGTGCCGCAATATTTTCAAGGCAAACACAACAGCTGCAAGCTCCAAGTCATGTATCGGATAAATCTTCTCATGGTTCTTGAGTTTCCTGAAAACATAAGCTATGACCCTTCTGCGCTGCATCAATTCACACCCCAAACTGATCCTAGAGGCATCACAATAAACCATAAATCCCTCTATGCCTTCTTGTAAGGCCAATACTGGTTCCTAGGTCAATCTTGATTTCAATTCTTGAAAACTTTTCTCACATGCGTTAGACCACTGGAACTTAACATCCTTCTGCGTCAATTTAGTCAATGGGGAGGTGAGGGTTGAAAATCCCTCCACAAACCTCCGATAGTACCCTGCCAAACCCAAGAAGCTATGAATTTCTTTCAGGGTCGTGGGTCTAGGCTAATCTTTCACTGCTGCAATCTTTTGAGGATCCACCTGAATCCCTTTAATGGAAATGACATGCCCTACAAAGGATACAAATTCCAACCAAAACTCACACTTTGAGAACTTGGCGTATAATTGATGATGAAGAAGGGTCTGCAATACTGCTCTGAGGTGAATGGCATGATCTTCCCTGCTTCGAGAGTAGATGAGGATGTCGCCAATGAATACAATTACAAATGAATCTAGGAATGGATTGAAAATCCGATTCATAAGGTCCATGAAAGCTGCTGGGGCATTAGTTAGCCCAAAAGACATGACAAAACACTCGAAGTGACCATAAAGAGTTCATAAGGCGGTGTTAGGAATATCATGTTCTCTGATTTTTCAACTGGTGGTACCTGGACCGTAGGTCAATTTTAGAGAAAAACTTTTCTCATTGCAATTGGTCAAACAAATCAACCACCCGGGGAAAGGATATTTATTCTTGATTGTGACTTTGTTAAACTGCCGATAATCAAAGCACATTCGAAGTCACCCATCCTTCTTTCTGACAAAGAGAACCAGAGCACCCCACGGTGACACACTCGGTCGTATGAACCCTTTCTCTAGTAAGTCCCTCAGTTGTTCCTTTAACTCCCTTAACTCTGATGGTGCCATTCTATATGGTGGAATGGATATTGGCTGAGTATCTGGTAGTACATCAATCCTGAAATCAATCTCCCTATCTGGCCGATGCCTGGAAGCTCATCCAAAAACACTTCGGGAAATTCATTTACAATTGGCACAGACTCGAGGGTAGGCACATCTGAGGTGGTGTCTGTTACCCGGACCAAGTGATAGATACAACTCTTCTTAATCATCTTTATAGCCTTGAGGTAGGAAATAAACCTACCCCTTGGCACCACACCATTTCCTCTCCATTTTATAACTGGCTCGTTAGGGAACTCGAGCCTCATGACTCTCGTCCGACAGTCAAGCTTGGAAAAGCACGAATAAAGCCACTTCATCCCCATAATGACATCAAAATATACCATCCCAAGCTTAATAAGATCGGTTGTGGTAACACGACCACTCACCGTAACAACACAATTCCTATAGACTCGTGAGGTTGTAATAGAATCACCAACCGGAGTCAATACAGAGAACTGCTCATGAAGCTGTTCGGGTTCTATCCCAAAACATAAATCAATGAACGTGGTAACATAAGACAAGGAGGACGCCGGATCAATAAGAGCATAACAATCAACAGTATGAACAGACAAGATACCTGTAACAACATCTGGAGAAGCCTCAGCACTCTGACGGCCACTCAACGCATAGAATCGGCTAGGTCCACCCCTACCATGAACTCCACCCTTAGCTGCACCACGCCCTGCTGTTGCTGGAGGGCGCACTGATGATGTAGCAGTCGAAGAACTAGACGACTGAGCAGATCCCCTACCCATACCCTGATTGGGTGCATGGTAGTCCCGCTGAATGTGACCTCTCACCCCCCACCTGAGGCATACCGAGATATCAAGTTAGTAGGTCTCTATATGAAATCTCCCACACCTGGGGCATGTAGGTCTCCCCTACTACTGGGACCTCACTCTAGGACGACCAGACTGACGATACCTCCTGCTGTCTGAATTGGGACTTAAATAACCGCCCTGCTGATGACTGTGTACAGATGGCGGTGCACTCGCAGAGGACTAAGCATATGATTGGGATGTCCCTGATGACCCTCTCCCTAGAAGTGATCTCGCTGAACGACCCATTGACCGGGCCCTGCTGCTACTCTCTCTCTCCGCACGAATCTTTACCTTTCTAGACTCTATGGCCTGAGCAAACCCCACAATTCTCCCATAGTTCATATCTGAGTGCAAAGCTATTGTAGTGGCCTCATTCACTACCAAAGGGCTAAAGCCCTGAACAAACCATCGAATCCGGGCATCCGTGGTCGATACTAGATGAGGAGCATGCTTGGACAGTCTCACGAATTCCATGTGATATTCCCAAACGCTCATACTGCCCTTTTTCAGGACTTCGAACTCAGTGGCATGGGCGGCCATTGTCTCAGCTGGAAAGAAGTGGTCCATGGATGCACCTACAAACTCATCCCATCTGGCCCGAGGGCTCTTTCCTTACGGGAATCCTCCCACATCTCGAACCATGAACGTGCCGCTCCCTTCAGCCTGTGTGAGGCCAACTCTACCCATTCTATATCTGTAGCCTTCATCACTCTGATGGTCTTATATATTTCATCAAGAAAGTTCTGTGGGTCGGCCTCTGGATCTGTTCCTGAGAATTCTGGAGGGGCCATCCGCAAGAATTGGTGGACTCTGAAGCCGGAGGAATCTTCCTATCCGCTGGAAGATCAAGGGGCATAATGGGATCTATGGTCCTAGGCAGCCACTAACTGCGTTAACATGTGAATGGCTCCTCTAAGATCCTCATTAGAGATACAAAAACTGGAAACTACAACTGTATCAGAGTCAGGAACACTGGCAGGAAGGATGGTGGCATCCTCCGCCACAGCTGGAACAGGGACACTTGGGTTTAGGATAGATGGTTCAGGCAAATTCAGGACTGGTGGGTCATTCTCACCCACGGCATCTGGTACATGATTCGCAGCCACACTTGGGTCGGCATTTGCCCCGAGGCCGAGTCTAGCCTTTTACTTAGGCACCATATTCTAAAAATTTTGGAACAAGGCGCGAATTAGACATAAATATTTCCACTATGCACTTTACCGCACGTTATAGAATAAGAAAGAAATGGGTGAATTCCTAAATGCCCGTGCAGCCCCCAGCTTATAAAAGTGGTCAACAACACTCCGATAAGAAGGGCACTACTAGACACGGCTCCGAGACATCCTAGGACACTTTAAAACATTAGGCTTTGTTACAAAGTTTGTCACGCCCCAAATCGAGGGACATGACCGGCGCCTGACCGGGTAGCCCCAGTCAAGCGGACCTGGGTGTCTTTCTATCACGCGCGCTACCCCTGTGTTGATTATTTCTCGTAAACTAAATATCTTACCAATTATAACTGATTTCACAATGTACAAACATAACCATACGATTTATTTACTAACAAGTTTACAATTTACATTTACAACGCCCGACATATATATACATAGGCCATAATACCATAGTTTACATGTCTGCGGATCCTCTAGGATTACAAAGGAGTATACAATACTTGTCGGTAACAAGGCTCCGACTACACCTTACAAAATCAAAAATAAAGTCTAAAACAGAAGTGGCATGAGCTAGACTGAGACCCAAGGAAGAAAGGGCTCACAAAAACGGGCAGTGGAAGATGAAGGATACTACTGCCGATGAGCTGAAGTGCCTGCTACTGATCCACCTACAATCATAACACGAATGTAGTGCCCCCGACAAAAGGGATGTCAGTACACAGGAATTGTACTGGTATGTATGGACAAACTTTGTCCCAAGTAAACTCAAGCCCTTAAACAAGTAATCACGACGATGAGACAACCAATAAATTACACCAAGAATTGATTAAGCCAGCCAACCATGTTTTCAACATTGTCTCTATTTCAAATAATTCTCAACACAAAGCACGTTTTATGATGAACAAGGAGAACAACAACCAATCAATCACGTAAAACACAAATAGTCAAACAGATGGGCAATCAGTGCCCCACAGGTTGCAAACTCTGCTGCGGTCTCCTTTCACAATTTTACATCAATGATTTTATATCAATTACAATAGCGATTTCAATCGCTTTCCATCCTTATTACCTCGTCCACCCTTATTACCTCGACCACCCTTATCACCCCAACGCACACCTTATTACTTCATGTTGCGGCACGCAACCCGATCCCACCGTATAGTTTCAATCACAACAATCACAAACAACAATCAAGGCATTGGCCAAGACCACAACAAGGGCAAATAAGCAATTTACAAATTGGTTTATGTTCTAAAATACTTTTCAAATAAATATCACAACCAAGTCACAATGTTTCCACATTCGAGAGTACCCATACTGTTATATTCAACAACTTACCACACTTGAAGTGTTTCATTTCTTTTTCACAAGGAACCATATATTCCATCACAACAATTATTCACAATTCTTTACCAATTTAAACACTCTTTTAACTTTCGGTTAATATTCCATACTACATCACTCATAGTTCAATAGCAAATTTGAATACCCAACAACATCATCAAAGGATTTCAAACAATCTGTCCACTTACACACATACCAAAGAAATTGCAAACATATGGGCGATTTTACAATAATCAAAATTAGCCGTACATACCAGGTGTCAGGTATTCTTCCTTTAGCCTCCTACTTTATATTGATCCAAGTTATCCTATTTTGTCGACCTTGTTCTTGTAGACTGTTATGCCTACTCACTTGTTTTTACAAAAAATCTAGTTTAATAATCATGCATGAGTGTTATATTCTATTTTCAAAAGCTATTATATGCAAACCTTTCTTTATCCATTTTAAAAACTAAAAATCAAGGAAAATGGTTAGGGTTTTTATCTTGTAAAGATTGGGGAAGTTGAATCTTTGCCCTAGGAAATTCCGGACTAAATGTTTGGAACAATTCTTGAAGATAATAGACTTCTCTCTCAAAAACCCCTCTCTCCTCTCTCTAGTATTGGTAAGAAAAATATGAGAAAAATGAAGCTTGAAAGTGTTTTATTAAAGAAGGGGTCGGGTCAAATTTTATAAAAATTCTGGGCCGAGTCAACTCTACGGTCGCATCTGCGATCGCAGAATCAAAATGCGGTCCGCATAATGGACCACAAAATTGCCTCAAAATTTCACAGGTTCTGTAACAACATGCGACCAAAATGCGGTCCGCATTCTTGATCTGCGGTCACAGAATGCACCGCAGATTTGTCACTCAAAAATTATTCAAGAAATTATGCGGTAGGTCTGCGGTCCGTATTACCATTCTGCGATCGCATTTTTGACCGCATTTTTAACATGATTTTTGGAAAACATTCTGTTAAGCTCTGCGGTAGGAATGCAGTTCGCATAGTAGATCTGCGATGGCATTCCTGACCACATAATTGACACTTTCTGGAAAAACTTGTTCTTTCAATTTTTGAGACTAAATCACCACCAAAATTTACACTTTCTGGAAAAATTTGTTTCCACGCATTCCTAACACATTATTCAGACCATGACACCACAGCTACTAGACTTTAAGCACAAATATTTTATGGGGCCTTACACTAACTTCCAAACACCCCTCCCCACTTGCTAACACCTTTAGCACGATTAACCCTATCTAAAGGCTAACCAGTTCCCCCTAGTCTTGAAATTTCTGTTGCTGGAACCCTGTTCGGCGACCACCAATGTATGAATCATACTCACTCCCTTAACACCACATCACCATCTTTAGACGATCTATCACCCCACAAAAACCATATGTCTCGAATCTTACCCCAACTCTTCGAATATTAGAAAAAGCCTCGCCGGAAACCTACTCCGGCAAGCACCCAAAAACAAGAACCCCTCAAAACCTTATCCCAAGTCCCCAAACACCACTCTCCTACTCAAATCAATCCCCCAAGAGTCTATTTGGAAGACCATACTCAGGAGACCAGGGGTCTCTAAAACTCTAGAAAAATAAAAAATGAAAGAATGAAGAAAGAAAGAAGGAAGATAGAGGAAAAGAAAGAAATAAAAAGAAAAAGAAAGGAAAAAGCCCTAAAAAAGCTAAGTACCTTACCATGTTTTTGTTCAGTGGCTTTTATGATTTCACCTATTCTGAAACTTGATTTTTTTATATGCTTATTTGATTAGAACTTAGAGAATTCCTATGCATGTCTAAAAACCTGAATATATCTCTCTTCTACATCTTGTTCGTACTTGTTCATATTAGCCCTGAATTTCATTTCATGCGTGCCTGAAATCATCTGAGTGTTCTTAGGTTCTGATATTAGCTACTTGTTAACCATATGCTATTAGCCATTTTTAGGTGATTGTTTAGTATATCCTACCTCGAAAAGGGGTTTAACTAGTTGGAATTCAACCATTATCAACTTGTCATTCTGAGTTCTGATTAGTTTGAAAGTTATGTCGTGATTATGGTTACTAGTGAAAAACAACATGAATATGGCTATATCTGCAATTTGATTTGTATGTTAGTTTCTTCTGAACTTCTGAGGGCTTATGTGTATTTGGTTTATATGTGAAAATGTTTTTGTGGCTATATTTGTGAACACAATATGAGTTCTAATAGTGGCTATTTGTAAAAGTGGCTAATGTTGAAAAGGTTTATAATTTGAAACTTGTTAAGTTTTAAAACATGACTTAGGGGGCTATCTGTTAAATACATTTAAGCTACCCTAGTCTTGACAAACCTAAGGTACGTAGGGTAATTATGATAAAATGCAAGGGTTAAAAGGGGAAAGACAAATGGTATTCTTGTAGATTAAATAGAGCCTATAGTGATATAAATGACATTAGTGCTTGGTATTTCCGAAATTACTTGAATAAAAAGGGGTATACTAGGTAGAGTTAAAGGGATTTGTGTAATAAACCTTAGCAAGTGAGGGTAATTGAATAAAACCTGCCTAATAAAACCCAATAGAATTGCCCAGAACCTTCTAGCAGGGATTCTACGGCATTTTGATACAATTTTAATGAACTATACTATAATTAATTGAAAATAATAAAGGGAGGGAAATAGAATCACATTATTTGAAGTCCCCCCAAAATTGCTCTATAAATAGGCTGTCTAAACCTTGAAAAAAAGGGTTCTAAATTTTACAATTTTTCGGACAATTCTTAAGGGGTTGGAGGGTTCACGATTGGCTGGAATTTTACAATTAAGAGAGTTCAAATTTGATTCCAGTTTTAAGAGTTCAAAACTTCACCTATGTTGTTCTTCCACATAGCCTTCGAGTCGAGTATTGTTCCTGGGATCTTTGCTGGTGGTATTTTCTGCTGTGTTCATCTCAACTAGATTGGATTTCTTTTATTTCTCGACTTGATTACTGGCTATCTATTGAGTTTGGGAGTTGTTGTGTTATTTCCTGCTCCTGTTTGCTGCTGATAATCTGTTTCTGCCATTGCTAACTTCTTTTGTCCTTCATCTCCTTAGAACTCATCAATTTGTTTTCGTTTCATCAGGTACATACTACTTCTTGAAGATGTAATTGAAATCATGATGAAGGAACGAAGTTATAAAATTGATTTTCGATGAAGTTATTTCTGTTTCTTCTCTTATAGTTGTTGTTATAACTTGTAGATTCATTGTAATTCATTAGGAATAGTTGTAATAATTAACAATTATATGAATTCGATATAGTTTAGAGTAGAAGTAGTTAATGCTGCAGTTAGACGTAATTTAGCAATTAGATGTAGCTACCACGTAATTCTAAAACTAAAACAGACTAACGTATAGCTAATACACTTAGATATATAGGTATGATTCTGAAACTAGACGCATAAAATTGGTACTTAGTCATTTTGAGTTTTGAATCGGAATAGTTTAATCTAAAAGTATAAGAAGTTCAATTTTTATTATTGTTTATTGCTACTGAATATGAGTTAACTAGGAATACGCTTTTAAACTTTGTAATTTTCAGTACTGGAACCATGTTAGTTAGTTTAGAAAACTACTTTCCTTTAGTTAAAATAAAGTGACAAAATAATCTGGCAAACTAGTATCATGATAACTATTTGAATATCTGAACCTGCCATATATGTCACGCCCCAAATCGAGGAACATGACCGGCGCCTGTCCGGGTTGCCCCAGTCAAGCGGACCTGGGTGCCTTTCATTCCCACGCGTTACCCCTGTGTTGACTGTTTCTCATTAACCAAATATATTACTAACTATGAATGATTTCACATTAAACAAATAAAATGATACGAGTGATTCATTAACAAGATTTCAATTTTTACAACGCCCGACATAACATAACGTATACATAATACTGGAGTCCCACAGCTTACATGTCTACAGAGCCTCTAGGATACAAAAGGGAAATACAATACTTGCCGGTAACTAGGCTCCGGCTATACCTTACAAAACCAAAATGAAATTCAAACAGAGGTGGCATGAACCACACAAGGCCCCCGGGGAAGAAAGGGGCTCACCAAAACGGGCAGTGGAAGGAGAAGGATACTACTGCCGATGAGCTGAAGTGCCTGCTACTGATCCACCTACAATCATGACACGAATGTAGCGCCCCCGGCAAAAGGGACGTCAGTACACTTGAATTGTACTGGTATGTATGGACAAACCTTGTCCCAAGTAAACTCAAGCCATTAAATTACATCAACAATTAATTAAGCCAGCCAACCATGTTTCCACATTTTCCTTATTTCAAATAATTCTCAACACAAAGCACTTTCTACAATCAACCAATTTAACAATAACCAATCAATCACGTAAAGTACAAGTAGTCAAACAAAGGGGCAATCAGTGCCCCACAGGTTGCAAACTCTCCTGCTGTCTCCTTTCACAATTTCACATTATTGATTTATGTATCAATTTTCAATAGCGATTTCGATCGCTTTCCATCCTTATTGCCCCCGACCACCCTTATTACCTCGGCCACCCTTATCACCCCAACCCACACCTTATTTCACCACGTTGCGGCGCGCAACACGACCCCGCCTTACACTTGAAAACACAACAATTTCAAACAGCAGATAAGGTACTACACACAATTTCAACAAGTTCAAATAAGCAACTTGCACATTGTTTCATGTTCTCAATTACTTCTCAAGCCAATATCACAACCAAGTTACAATGTTTCCACATTCAAGAATATTCACACATGTATATTCAACAATTTTCCATAATTCAAGTGTTTCATCTCTTTCCACAATAACCCAATTCTCAAGTGTTTCATTTTCTTTTCTACAAGGTGCCATATAGGCCATCATAATCATTATTCACAAATTCTTTACCCAATTCAACTCTCATTTACCTTTCGGTTCATATTTCATACCACAACACTCATAGTTCAACAACAACTTTGAATATCCAACAACAACATCAAATAATCACATACAATTTCTCAAATCAACATATGCCAAACAATTTTACACATAAGGGCGATTTCACAAGAATCAAAATTAGCCATACATACCTGGTGATGATTTTTCTTCCGTTAACTTTCTACTTTATGCTTACCCAAGATATCCTATTCTTGCCCACCTTGTTCTTGAAGACTCTTACTTCTACTTACTTCTTTTGTTTTACTAAAAATCAAGATCAATAATCATGCATGAGTATAAAATTCCATTTTCCAAAAGCTATTATATACAAACCTCTCTTTACCCAATTAAAACCGAAAATCAAAGAAAATAGTTAGGGTTTTTACCTTGAAAATATTGGGGAAGTGGAATCCTTGCCCTAGAATCCCTTGGAATTAAATGGTTGGAACAATCTTTCAAGATGAAGAACTTCTCTCTCTAAAAACCCTCTCTTCTCTCTCTAATTTTTGGTGAGATGATATGATAAAAATGAAGAAGAGGTGTGTTATATTAAAGAAGAGATCGGGTCAAAATGTTACAAAAACTGGGCCGGGGTCAAATATGCGGTCACTATGCGACCGCAGACAGAACACACATGCGGTCCGCAAAGTGACCGCAAAATGGCCTCAAAAATTACTCCAGCTCTGCTACGAAATGCGGCCATTATGCGGTCCGCATTCCTGATCTGCGGTCGCAAATTGGACCGCAGATTCACTATGCGATCGCAATTTCGACCGCACTTTTGACACAATTTTGGGCAACTCACTGTAACGTTTTGCGGCACGAATGCGGTCCGCATGTTGATTCTGCGGTCGCATTCTTGACCGCATATTTGACACTTTTTCGGAAAAATTATTTCTCTACATTTTTGAAACTTAAATAACTACGCAGGGTCCGAACCGCGGCGAGCAAGCTCGCCGCGAAGAATTCTACGCATTCCTAACACATCATTCGGACCATGACACCACATCTACTAGGTTTTATGCACAAAATTTTACGGGGCCTTACATCCTCCCCCTTAAGATCATTCGTCCTCGAATGAGGATTTTGAAATAAATGAGTTTTGAAAGACATGATATGCAAGCTATCAAAATTTTGACTAACTCTTATATTTTAGAAAAATTTCGCCGGAGTTTCCTTTGTATTATGGACATATCCACCTGTCAGAGGGCCCCCGAAACACATTACCAAACAACAATATACAACAACAACACTATTCAAAACTGGTATACACCTTCTTACCTCAACGAATGCACATATTCTATCACATTGTTACAATTGCACGTAAACTAGTCACTTCAATGAATTCTTACCTTATTAAACCAATTTAACACCATGTACACTCAACAAACCATTACCAATCTACACTTACTATTAGTCGCTTATTTAACACGTAAATCTTTATAAGGCTTTCATTTATCAAGAAAGGCTCAAATGACCCAAATGTGACAACACATTAAATTCATTACAAAATGAAGGAGACTTTACTAACACTAAGAGGGAAACAACTTAGGCAAGATGACAGTAACTAGGAGTAGGAGGGTCACCTAATTTCTTCTAGGCTTGATCGAACAAATGGGGGTACTTTTCTTTCATCTCTTTTTCAGCTTCCCATGTGGCCTCCTCAACTTGTTGACTTCGCCACAATACTTTAACAGAGGCAACTTCCTTATTTCTCAACTTACGGACTTGCCTATCAAGAATGGCAACCGGAACTTCTTCATATGACAAATCTTCATTAACCTCTATAGCTTCGACTGGCATGATGGTGGATGGATCTCCAATCACTTTCTTCAACATGGACACATGGAATACCGGATGCACTGCTGACATCTTAGGAGGCAACTCTAGCCTATAAGCAACTTGACCAATCCTTTGAACGATCCGATATGGCCCGACATACCTAGGACTCAATTTCCCTTTCTTCCCGAATCACATGACTCCCTTCATAGGAGATACCCTCAAGAACACCCAATCATCGACTTGAAACTCCAAATCCCTTCGACGAACGTCCGCATAGGACTTTTGACGACTCTGTGCTGTTTTCATTCTCTCCTGAATAACCTTGACCTTTTCCATAGCTTCGTACACCATATCTGGCCCTAGCAATTCCGCTTCACCTGCCTCAAACCACCCAATTGGCGATCTACATCTTCTCCCGTACAATGCCTCAAACGGGGCCATTTGAATGCTAGCAGGATAGCTGTTATTATAAGCAAATTCTATCAGTGGCAAGTGTTCATCCCAATTACCTTTAAAATCTAAGACACAAGCCCGCAACATATCTTCAAGCGTCTGAATGGTCCGCTCGGCCAGACCGTCGGTCTGTGGATGGAAAGTTGTGCTGAGATTCACCTAGATTCCCAAACCTTGCTGATACTTCTTCCAAAAGTTAGCTGTGAACTGAGCCCCACGATCCGAGATAATAGAAAGTGGAGTGCCATGAAGTTTTACTATCTCCTTGATGTACAATCTTGCATATTGCTCTGCAGTATCAGTGGACTTGACAGGCAGGAAGTGAGCTGATTTGGTGAGTCGATCTACTACCACCCATATTGAATCGAACTTACGCCGAGTGTGAGGTAACCCCACCACGAAATCCATATTGATCATCTCCCATTTCCACCTTGGTATTTCTATAATCTGAGTTAATCCACCGGGCCGTTGATGCTCGGCCTTCACTTGTTGACAGTTCGGACATTTAGCTACAAAGCTTTCTATATCCCTTTTCATACCGTTCCACCAATAATCTCCTTAAGGTCATGATACATTTTTTTGTGGAACCTAGTTGTACAAAATATCTGGAAATATGTGCCTCTGCCATTACCTTTTCCCGAAGTTCGTTCACGTCCGGAACACATAATCTGCCTTGACCCCGCATTACACCATCTTTGCTGCTGTGTACAAATGTTGAGGTCTTGTCATTCAGAACTGCTTCCTTTACCCGAACTAATGCTGGATCCATGAACTGTTTTTCTTTGATTTCCGCGACCAATGATGATTCTACTCCATTATACACCAAAATATCCCGCTCGTCTGACGCCGAGCTACGAACCCCCAAACTGGCTAATTGGTAAACCTCTCGAGCCAGGTGTCTCTGATCCACACCCAAATGAGCCAAACTACCCATGGATTTCCGACTAAGAGCGTCGGCTACCACATTTGCCTTCCCTGGATGGTACAATATGTCCATATCATAGTCCTTGAGTAATTCTAACCACCGCCGCTGTCTCAAATTTAGCTCCTTCTGCTTGAACAAATACTGGAGGCTCTTGTGGTCTGAAAACACATCTACATGAACTCCATAAAGATAGTGCCGCCATATTTTCAAAGCAAACACAACAACTGCAAGCTCCAAATCATGCGTCGGATAATTCTTCTCGTGATTCTTGAGTTGCCTGGAAGCGTAAGATATGACTTTCCCGTGCTGCATCAATACACATCCCAAACCAACCCTGGAGGCATAACTATCACCTTAACACTTTACATCATTAACGGAACATCTTTATTATATCCCTCTTACATAAGACCTTCCACGAATTTAGTTCTACTATAATTTCCTTGATATAGTTACGACCCCATCTGAACCATTTCTACTAACTCTTACGATTCTTAACAAAAGGCATTACTGAGTGAGTTTTCTCATATGACCTCCTATCTCAAATGAATAGCACTGGCTAACTTGCACCCCGAATAACACTAACTTGCACGGCATTGTATCGAATGTAAAGTAGCATTGTGCTCTAACTTTTCTTAACCAACCTCTTCTCCCCATATGTGCATTATAGACTTTAAGAAACTGCACTACTTCCCCTGTGAAATTTCCTACCATCCCTCATTACGGTTAAACACCTCTCAAAACGTATATCAACAACCTTTATATGCATATGACTTAGGAAGGGTCACTAGCCCGAGAAGGGTATTCTCTGAAACTTTAAATCCTCCTCAATACTTCAACAACAACTTTTGGTTTCACTCTTAAGTGTAAGGCTTAGTCCACTTGATTCTATCTCGGATGAGTAACTCGCCTTATTCCCCATGTTATAGTTACCAATAAAGTTCCCTGATATTGCCGCTTAAGAGTTATCATGCCAAACACGTCTAGTCCGTCACGAGTTTTCATCCTCTTTCAATCCATTCCGAACCTTTCATTCCCATCTTTTTTTGCGGATAGTGCATAATTAATAGCTTTAATGTTCCACACATTTGTCTGTCTCCTGTGAATTTGAAAAATCATTATGTCTTGTTTAATCATTTTACAGTACCACAACCTCACCAACGATAACCTCGCTTCCCATTGTGTGTAGACATGAACTATCTCTAGACCCCTTTAGTTGATATTCAGTGTCATCCAAGTCGGTTGCATCGCGGTTAATCCCTTATAACTTTTATTAACACTTGTGCCCTAAGTGAGTCCACCATTCCGATGCAAAAATTATTTTAAATAACCATGACCATCTAAATTTAAAGGTTTTCTCCCCATTTCTTCTCACCTCATTCTTCCTAGTTAGTGAATAGCCACGTACTCTTCCATATATTTCGTGGTCTCTTACCTTAGGTATTCCATCCGGCTCACCTCTTAACTCTTATTGGGATATATGTAGCAAGGAGTGTTCGTCTGAACATCACTTAACACTTATCTATTTGTAAGGCTCTTTAGATGCTCTCTATCAAGCCCCAATTACCATCTTGGGTTGTTGTGGCAACGCATTCATTTCTCCCACTCGTTTTGGCTTTCTTAGTATCCCGAAACTTTGTTTAAATCACGAATCTATGATTAGCCCATTCTAGGAACTCACAATCTTTCACATTTGACATATGGTACTTCCTTGGGTCCCATTTATCCTGACCTTATGACAAGTAAAAGTCTCTTTACAAACATACTCTTATTTTCTAGAATCGTTGACCCTATCAGTCACATTGCCATGCATGAAGAATTTACATTCCTTAATCTCTTTTCTAGACCACACATGTCTTCACCAAAATATTCAAATATCATAGCTACAGGGTCTCGCTCTTGTTTCATTGTATTTAAGTAGCCTCACGATGGTCCTCCCTCTCCCACATGGGGAAAATATCCTGGATCTTGACACAAGTCTTGAGTGTAGAAACTTTAGGAACATATGCCTCATATATCAATCCCTCTTATATATATACTCGACCATTAGGAAAATTTAAGTCACCATAGCATTGATCTCATAAGTTCCCTTCTCCTATTCAGCCACGTAGGTATGGGATTCCAAGTCCCCACGCATATCCTTTATGAGTGTAACGCAACTTCGTACATTTCTGGGTCCTTATAACGTTCGTAAGACAAGGGTCTTCTCACCTAGGGTCCAATTGAGTCTTATTTCATAACTTTTTACCTCATATGAGAGACTTACACTCTCCCCATTAATCTCTTAGTCATTATCTCATATATCACGTGCTTATATAACCAATATTCTTTCACACCTTACGATCAATTATATACTTCTTGCACTAACCATGCTTGCTATTTAAGCTTACATATCAATTATCAAATCAATGCCTCTTCGTGCGGGTAATCACTTCTAATCCTTTCCCCAAATAAAGTATACTTGTAGTACTATGTACTTATACTATATATATTCATACAGTTTATTCAACAAGATACATGTGCAATCTCCATAACACCCATGTCTTTTCCCATTGGTCATGACATATGACAACACTACATGAAATAGACGAAAGAGCATTTAAACTTACCTTGAATCTCAACGCACGGGTTACAAAACAATCTTATAGTCAAGCTTTATCGCACGATTTGGAGTGATGAAGAAGGGTAATATTCCTAAATGTCCGTGCAGCCCCCTACTTATATGATGTGGTCGACAACACACCTATAAGAAGGGCACTACTAGACACGGCTCCGAGACATCCTAGGACACTTTAAAAACCATATGCTCTGATACCAAGTTTGTCACGCCCCAAATCGAGGAACATGACCGGCGCCTGACCGGGTTGCCCCAGTCAAGCGGACCTGGGTGCCTTTCATTCCCACGCGTTACCCCTGTGTTGACTGTTTCTCATTAACCAAATATATTACTAACTATGAATGATTTCACATTAAACAAATAAAATGATACGAGTGATTCATTAACAAGATTTCAATTTTTACAACGCCCGACATAACATAACGTATACATAATACTGGAGTCCCACAGCTTACATGTCTACAGAGCCTCTAGGATACAAAAGGGAAATACAATACTTGCCGGTAACCAGGCTCCGGCTATACCTTACAAAACCAAAATGAAATTCAAACAGAGGTGGCATGAACCACACAAGGCCCCGAGGAAGAAAGGGGCTCACCAAAATGGGCAGTGGAAGGAGAAGGATACTACTGCCGATGAGCTGAAGTGCCTGCTACTCAGATCCACCTACAATCATAACACGAATGTAGCGTCCCCGGCAAAAGGGACGTCAGTACACTTGAATTGTACTGGTATGTATGGACAAACCTTGTCCCAAGTAAACTCAAGCCATTAAATTACATCAACAATTAATTAAGCCAGCCAACCATGTTTCCACATTTTTCTTATTCAAATAATTCTCAACACAAAGCACTTTCTACAATCAACCAATTTAACAATAACCAATCAATCACGTAAAGTACAAGTAGTCAAACAAAGGGCAATCAGTGCCCCACAGGTTGCAAACTCTCCTGCTGTCTCCTTTCACAATTTCACATTATTGATTTATGTATCAATTTTCAATAGCGATTTCGATCGCTTTCCATCCTTATTGCCCCCGACCACCCTTATTACCTCGGCCACCCTTATCACCCCAACCCACACCTTATTTCACCACGTCGCGGCGCGCGACACGACCCCGCCTTACAGCTGAAAACACAACAATTTCAAACAGCAGATAAGGTACTACACACAATTTCAACAAGTTCAAATAAGCAACTTGCACATTGTTTCATGTTCTCAATTACTTCTCAAGCCAATATCACAACCAAGTTACAATGTTTCCACATTCAAGAATATTCACACATGTATATTCAACAATTTTCCATAATTCAAGTGTTTCATCTCTTTCCACAATAACCCAATTCTCAAGTGTTTCATTTTCTTTTCTACAAGGTGCCATATAGGCCATCATAATCATTATTCACAAATTCTTTACCCAATTCAACTCTCATTTACCTTTCGGTTCATATTTCATACCACAACACTCATAGTTCAACAACAACTTTGAATATCCAACAACAACATCAAATAATCACATACAATTTCTCAAATCAACACATGCCAAACAATTTTACACATAAGGGGCGATTTCACAAGAATCAAAATTAGCCATACATACCTGGTGATGATTTTTCTTCCGTTAACTTTCTACTTTATGCTTACCCAAGATATCCTATTCTTGCCCACCTTGTTCTTGAAGACTCTTACTTCTACTTACTTCTTTTGTTTTACTAAAAATCAAGATCAATAATCATGCATGAGTATAAAATTCCATTTTCCAAAAGCTATTATATACAAACCTCTCTTTACCCAATTAAAACTGAAAATCAAAGAAAATAGTTAGGGTTTTTACCTTGAAAATATTGGGGAAGTGGAATCCTTGCCCTAGAATCCCTTGGAATTAAATGGTTGGAACAATCTTTCAAGATGAAGAACTTCTCTCTCTAAAAACCCTCTCCTCTCTCTCTAATTTTTGGTGAGATGATATGATAAAAATGAAGAAGAGGTGTGTTATATTAAAGAAGAGATCGGGTCAAAATGTTACAAAAACTGGGCCGGGGTCAAATATGCGGTCACTATGCGACCGCAGAATCACAACATGCGGTCCGCATAGTGACCGCAGAATGGCCTCAAAAATTACTCCAGCTCTGTTACGAAATGCGGCCATTATGCGGTCCGCATTCCTGATCTGCGGTCGCAAAGTGGACCGCAGATTCACTATGCGATCGCAATTTCGACCGCATTATTGACACGATTTTGGGCAACTTCTCTGGAACGTTTTGCGGCAAGAATGCGGTCCGCATGTCAGGTTTGCGGTCGCATTCTTGACCGCATATTTGACACTTTTTCGGAAAAATTATTTCTCTACATTTTTGAAACTTAAATCACTACCAAGGGTCCGAACCGCGGCGAGCAAGCTCGCCGCGAAGAATTCTACGCATTCCTAACACATCATTCGAACCACGACACCATAGCTACTAGGTTTTATGCACAAAAATTTTACGGGGCCTTACAACTAATTCCCTTAA
>JASVEL010013732.1:0-37368 GCA_032618575.1 Nicotiana noctiflora | reverse complement strand
TACAAATTACTATTTCAGAATATTTAATTAGTTGTTAAAAATCGAAATTAGTAGTGGTCGAAAAAATGTAACTTTGCAACATTTGTAATGATTAATCAGTAATGCTGAATAATACTTGCTTAAATATTGTTATTGAAATGTTAGTTTGTTTTCGTTTGTATAGTTTGGGCCTAATTATGTATACAGGCCCAAATCTGATTAATGTGGAACATACGCTCTCGAGTAGGAACAGTAGTATACACTGGGCTCCAGATGCCCAATTGTCTTTAGTAATGGACTGTTAAGCAGTATAAAGTCCACGCCCAATAACGAATGATGGCCTGAACTCTAATATTATAGTTTAAAAAAAAATAATACAAAAACAAATTCATATTAGGAAGGAAAAAACAAAAAATAGAAAATATAGTATATAAATAGGATTGAGCCTTAAAAATAAGGGATGAGCCATTTTTTGAACATGAAAAATACACCGGGCCCCCAAATGGATTTCAATATAAAAAATGATAGAGTCGGAGCAACCGTTTAGCGAATTTAACGGTCCTTCTTGAACATAATAAAGACGTAGATGTTATAGGCAAGATAAAAACAAAATTTCGTTCCTAATACGGGTGTACATTTTATGTGACCCAAATCTTAAATCCCGGCGAAGTTGAAATGCACATAAGTCACAGGCGTACTGGTTGCGGTTTGACTTGAAATGATTTTTCGTGACATCGCAAGTCCTAAAAACAACAAAGAGGAACATTAATAGCATTTGATAATTGAAGAATATAAATCAGATAAAACAAATACGGCAGTTGAGCGACCGTGCTAGAACAACGGAATCCAGGAATGCCTAACACCTTCTCCCAGGTTAACAGAATTCCTTATCCATATTTCTAGTTTCGCAGACTGTTAAACAGAGTCATCATTTCCTCGGTTCAGGATTAAACCGGTGACTAGGGACACCATTATTTTTCCAAGTGGTGACTCTGAAATTAATAAGAAATCCCGTTCCGAATGTCCTTTAATTGGAAAAACTCCTTCACTATTTTTATTATATACTTTCCCAAGGTGTAGTAGTAAATAGTTGGGAAGTAAAGAAAAATGAGGTGTGACAGGACTCAGTTTAAGTGACTTCTCAATCAAAACATTGCAGTTCAACCTCGTACGAACTAGGACTCAAGCTTAGTGCCTTTGCCATCGAAACAGTGTAGTTCAACCTCCCAAGAACCAAGACACAAGCTAAGTGCATTCGCCATCAAAATAGTGCAGTTTGAACTTTCTTGCACTAGGACTCAAGCTAAGTGCCTTCGCCATCAAAATAGTACAAATTGACCTCGCTCGAACTAGGACTCAATCTAAGTGCCTTCGCCATCAAAATAGTGCAGTTCAACTTCACTCAAACTGGGACTCAAGCTAAGTTCCATCGCTATCAAAACACTGTTGTTCGACCTCGCTGTAATGGTGACTCAGGCTAAGTGCCTTCACTATCAAAATAATGTAGTTTGACCTCACTCGGACCATGACTCAGGCTAAGTACCATCTCCATCAAACAGTGCAGTTTGACCTCGCTCGAATCGGGACTTAGGCTAAGTGCCTTATCCATCAAAATAGTTTAGTTCGAACTTCCTCGAACTGGAACTTAGGCTAACTTCATGCACCATCAAAACAGTGCGCTTCGACCTCGCTCGAACTGGGACTCAGGCTAAGTGCCTTCTCCATCAAAAAGGTGCAGTTCGACCTCACTCGATCAGGGACTTAGGGTAAGTGCCTTCTCAATCAAAACAAAGTAGTTCAAATTTTATTTCACTAGGAATCAAGATAAGTGCCTTCACCGTTAAAATAGTGCAGTTTGACCTTCCTCGAACTAGGACTCAAGCTATGTACCTTCATCGCATTAGTCAATTGGACTTATGTTGTTGTCGTAGGCCGATGCGTCCTAGTAAAAGAATGAAATAACATTCATAGATGGACAATTACTAAATAACAACCACGATATATAAACGGAAGGTCCTATTACTACAATCGTATTAGTATAAAGAGACTTATGTGGTTGTCGTAGGCCGATGCAGCCTACTACAATTGTATTACATTACTTCCAATCTGTTATGACTACAATCGTTTTAGTCAAATGGACTTATGTGGTTGTCGTAGGCCGATGCGTCCTCGTGTATGAATGAAATCATATTCATTCACGGTTAGTTACTAAAGAACAACCACGATATATAAACGGAAGGTCCTATGACTACAATCGTATTAGTCAAATGGACTTATGTGGTTGTCGTAGGCCAATGCGTCCTACTATAATTGTATTACATTACTCCCAAACTGTTATAACCACAATAGTATTACTCAAATGGACTTTTGTGGTTGTCTTAGGCCGATGCGTCCTAGTATATGAATGAAATCATATTCATTCACGGTCAATTACTAAATAACAACCACGATATATAAACGGAATGTCCTATTACTACAATATTATTAGTCAAATGGACTTATGCGGTTGTCATAGGTGGATGTGTCCTAGTATATAATTGAAATAATATTCATAGATAGTCAATTACTATATAATAACCACGATATATAAACGGAAGTTCCTATGACTAGAATAGTATTAGTCCAATGGACTTATGTGGTTGTCGTAGGCCGATGTGTCCTTGTATATGAATGAAATAATATTCATAGATGGTCAATTACTAAACAACAACCACGATATATAAACGGATGGTCCTATTACTACAATCGTATTAGTCCAATGGACTTATGTGGTTGTCGTAGGCCGATGCGTCCTAGTATATGAATGAAATAATATTCATAGATGGTCAATTACTAAATAACTACCACGATATATAAACAGAAGTTCCTATTACTACAATCATATTAGTCAAATGGACTTGTGTGGTTGTCGTAGGCTGATGCGTCCTACTACAATGGTATTACATTACTCCCAATCTGTTATGACTACAATCGTATTAGTCAAATGGACTTATGTGGTTGTCGCAGGCCAATGCATAAGAGTATGTGGTTGTCGTAGGCCGATGCGTCCTACTACAATCGTATTACATTACTCCCAATCTCTTATGACTACAATCGTATTAGTCCAATGGACGTAAGTGGTTGTCGTAGGCTGATACGTCCTAGTATATGAATGAAATCATATTCATTCACGGTCAATTACTAAAAAACAACCACGATATATAAACAGTAGGTCCTATTACTACAATTGTATTATTCAAATGGACTTATGTAGTTGTCGTAGGCCGATGCGTCCTAGTATATGAATGAAATAATATTCATAGATGATCAATTACTAAATAACAACCACGATATATAAACGGAAGTTCTTATTACTACAATTGTATTAGTCAAATGAACTTATGTGGTTGTCGTAGGCCCATGCGTCCAACTACAATCGTATTACATTACTCCCAATATGTTGTGACTACAATCGTATTAGTCAAATGGACTTATATTGGTTGTCGTAGGCTGATGCGTCCTAGTATATGAATGAAATCATATTCATTCACGGTCAAATACTAAATAACAACCACGATATATAAACGGAAGGTCCTATTACTACAATCGTATTAGTCGAATGGACTTATGTGGTTGTCGTAGGCCGATGCGTCCTGCTACAATCGTATTACATTACTCCCAATCTGTTATGACTACAATCGTATTAGTCAAATGGACCTATGTGATTGTCGTAGGCCGATGCGTCCTAGTATATGAATGTAATAATATTCATAGATGGTCAATTACTAAATAACAACCACGATATATAAATTGAATGTCCTATTACTACAATCGTACTAGTAAAATGGACTTATGTGGTTGTCGCAGGCCGATGCGTCCTAATATATGAATGAAATCATATTAATTCAATCTTTCATGACTACAATCGTATTAGACAAATGGACTTCTGTGGTTGTCGTAGGCTGATGCGTCTTACTACAATCGTATTACATTACTCCCAATCTGTTATGACTACTATCGTATTAGTCAAATGGACTTATGTGGTTGTCGTAGGCTGATGCATACGAGTATATGGTTGTCGTAGGCCGATGCTTCCTACTACAATCGTATTATATTACTCCCAATCTGTTATGACTACAATCATATAAGTCAAATGGACTTATTTTGTTGTCGTAGGCCGATGCGTCCTACTTCAATCGTATTACATTACTCCCAATCTACTATGACTACAATCGTATTAGTCAAATGGACTTATGTGGTTGTCGTAGGACGATGTGTCCTAGTATATGAATGAAATCATATTCATTCACGGTCAATTCCTAAATAACAACTATGATAAATAAACGGAAGGTCCTATGACTACAATCGTATAAGTCTAATGGACTTATGTGGTTGTCGTAGGCTGATGCGTCCTAGTATATGAATGAAATCATATTCATTCACGGTCAATTACTAAATAACAACGACGATATATAAATGGAAGTTCCTTTGACTACAATCGTATTAGTCAAATGGACTTATGTGGTTGTCGTAGGCCAATGCGTCCTACTACAATTGTATTACATTACTCCCAATCTGTTATGACCACAATCGTATTACTCAAATGGACTTTTATATTATTTCATTCATATACTAGGACGCATCGGCCTACGACAACCACATAAGTCCATTTGACTAATACGGTTGTTGTCATAACAGATTGGGAGTAATGTAATATGATTGTAGTCATAGGACCTTCCGTTTATATATCGTATTGGGAGTAATATCATACGTTCATATTAGGACGCATCGGCCTACGACAATCACATAAGTCAATTTGACCAATACGATTGTAGTCATAACAGATTGGGAATAATGTAATACAATTGTAGTAGAACACATCGGCCTACGACAACCACATACTAGGATGCATCGGCCTACGACAAATACGTATGTCCATTTGACTAATACGTTTGTAGTAATAGGACCTTCTGTTTATATATCGTGGTTGTTATTTAGTAATTGACCGTGAATGAATATGATTTCATTTATATACGAGGACGTATCATCCTACGACAATCACATAAGTCCATTTGACTAATACAATTGTAGTCATAACAGATAAGGAGTAATGTAATAAGATTGTAGTATGTTCATTGGCCTACGACAACCACATAAGTCCATTTGACTAATACATTTGTTGTAATAGGACCTTCTGTTTATATATCGTGGTTGTTATTTAGTAATTGACCGTGAATGAATATGATTTCATTTATATACTAGGATGCATCGGCCTACGACAATCACATAAGTCCATTTGACTAATAAGATTGTAGTCATAACAGATTTGGAGTAATGTAGTACGATTGTAGTAGAACGCATCGGCCTACGACAACCACATAAGTCCATTTGACTAATACGATTGTAGTCATAATAGATTGGGAGTAATGTAATACAATTTTAGTAGGATGCATCGACCTACGACAACCACATACTAGGACGCATCGGCCTACGACAACCATATACTAGGATGCATCGGCCTATGACAACCACATAAGTCCATTTGACTAATACGTTTGTAGTAATAGGACCTTCTGTTTATATATCGTGGTTGTTATTTAGTAATTGACCATGAATGAACGTGATTTCATTTATATACTAGGACGCATCGGCCTACAACAATCACATAAGTCCATTTGACTAATACGATTGTAGTAATAGGACCATCCATTTATATATCGTTGTTATTATTTAGTAATTGACCGTCTATGAATATTATTTCATTCATATACTAAGACGCATCGGCTTACGACAACCACATAGGTCCATTTGACTAATACGATCGTAGTCATAACAGATTGGGAGTATTGTAATACGATTTTAGTAGGATGCATCGGCCCACGACAACCACATATGTCCATTTGACTAATACGTTTGTAGTAATAGGACCTTCTGTTTATATATCGTGGTTGTTATTTAGTAATTGTCCGTGAATGAATATGATTTAATTTATATACTAGGACGCATCGACCTATAACAATCACACAAGTCCATTTGACTAATACGATTGTAGTCATAACAGATTGGGAGTAATGTAATACGATTGTAGTAGGACGCATCGGCCTACGAAAACCACATAAGTCCATTTGACTAATACGTTTGTAGTAATAGGACCTTCTGTTTATATATCGTGGTTTTCATTTAGTAATTGACCGTGAATGAATATGATTTCATTTATATACTAGGACGCATCGGCCTATGACAATCACATAAGTCCATTTGACTAATACGACTGTAGTCATAACAAATTGGGAGTAATGTAATACGATTGTAGTAGGACGCATCGGCCTACGACAACCACATAAGTCCATTTGACTAATACGATTGTAGTAATAGGACCTTCTGTTTATATATCGTGGTTGTTATTTAGTAATTGACCGTGAATGAAAATGATTTCATTTATATACTTGGACGCATCGGCCTACGACAATCACATAAGTCCATTTGACTAATACGATTGTATTCATAACAGATTGGGAGTAATGTAATAGGATTGTAGTAGGACGCATCGGTCTACGACAACCACATAAGTCTATTTGACTAATACGATTGTAGTTATCGGACCTTCCATTTTTATATATCGTGGTTGTAATTTAGTAATTGACCGTGAATGAATATTATTTCATTCATATACTAGGACGCATCGGCCTACGACAACCACATAAGTCCATTTGACTAATACGCTTGTAGTCATAACTGATTGGGAATAATGTAATACAATTGTAGTAGGACGCATCGGCCTACGACAACCACATACTAGGACGCATCGGCCTACGACAACCATATATGTCCATTTGACTAATACGTTTGTAGTAATAGGACCTTCTATTTATATATCGTGGTTGTTATTTAGTAATTGACCGTGAATGAATATGATTTCATTTATATACTAGGACGCATCGGCCTACGACAATCACATAAGTCCATTTGACTAATACAATTGTAGTCATAACAGATTAGGAGTAATGTTATAAGATTGTAGTATGTTCATCGGCCTACGACAACCACAAAAGTCCATTTGACTAATACATTTGTAGTAATAGGACCTTCTGTTTATATATCGTGGTTGTTATTTAGTAATTGACCATGAATGAATATGATTTCATTTATATATTAGGACGCATCGGCCTACGACAATAACATAAGTCCATTTGACTAATACGATTGTAGTCATAACAGATTGGGAGTAATGTAGTACGATTGTAGTAGAACGCATCGACCTACGACAACCACATAAGTCCATTTGACTAATACGATTGTAGTCATAACAGATTGGGAGTAATGTAATACAATTGTAGTAGGATGCATCGACCTACGACAACCACATATGTCCATTTGACTAATACGTTTGTAGTAATAGGACCTTCTGTTTATATATCGTGGTTGTTATTTAGTTATTGACCATGAATGAACGTGATTTCATTTATATACTAGGACGCATCGGCCTACAACAATCACATAAGTCCATTTGACTAATACGATTGTAGTAATAGGACCATCCATTTATATATCGTTGTTATTATTTAGTAATTGACCGTCTATGAATATTATTTCATTCATATACTAAGACGCATCGGCTTACGACAACCACATAGGTCCATTTGACTATTACGATCATAGTCATAACAGATTGGGAGTATTGTAATACGATTTTAGTAGGATGCATCGGCCCACGACAACCACATATATCCATTTGACTAATACGTTTGTAGTAATAGGACCTTCTATTTATATATCGTGGTTGTTATTTAGTAATTGTCCGTGAATGAATATGATTTAATTTATATACTAGGACGCATCGACCTACAACAATCACACAAGTCCATTTGACTAATACGATTGTAGTCATAACAGATTGGGAGTAATGTAATACGATTGTAGTAGGACGTATCGGCCTACGAAAACCACATAAGTCCATTTGACTAATACGTTTGTAGTAATAGGACCTTCTGTTTATATATCATGGTTTTCATTTAGTAATTGACCGTGAATGAATATGATTTCATTTATATACTAGGACGCATCGGCCTATGACAATCATATAAGTCCATTTAACTAATACGACTGTAGTCATAACAAATTGGGAGTAATGTAATACGATTGTAGTAGGACGCATCGGCCTACGACAACCACATAAGTCCATTTGACTAATACGATTGTAGTAATAGGGCCTTCTGTTTATATATCGTGGTTGTTATTTAGTAATTGACCGTGAATGAAAATGATTTCATTTATATACTTGGACGCATCGGCCTACGACAATCACATAAGTCCATTTGACTAATACGATTGTATTCATAACAGATTGGGAGTAATGTAATAGGATTGTAGTAGGACGCATCGGTCTACGACAACCACATAAGTCTATTTGACTAATACGATTGTAGTTATCGGACCTTCCATTTTTATATATCGTGGTTGTAATTTAGTAATTGACCGTGAATGAATATTATTTCATTCATATACTAGGACGCATCGGCCTACGACAACCACATAAGTCCATTTGACTAATACGCTTGTAGTCATAACTGATTGGGAATAATGTAATACAATTGTAGTTGGACGCATCGGCCTACGACAACCACATACTAGGACGCATCGGCCTACGACAACTATATATGTCCATTTGACTAATACGTTTGTAGTAATAGGACCTTCTATTTATATATCGTGGTTGTTATTTAGTAATTGGCCGTGAATGAATATGATTTCATTTATATACTAGGACGCATCGGCCTACGACAATCACATAAGTCCATTTGACTAATACAATTGTAGTCATAACAGATTAGGAGTAATGTTATAAGATTGTAGTATGTTCATCGGCCTACGACAACCACAAAAGTCCATTTGACTAATACATTTGTAGTAATAGGACCTTCTGTTTATATATCGTGGTTGTTATTTAGTAATTGACCATGAATGAATATGATTTCATTTATATATTAGGACGCATCGGCCTACGACAATAACATAAGTCCATTTGACTAATACGATTGTAGTCATAACAGATTGGGAGTAATGTAGTACGATTGTAGTAGAACGCATCGACCTACGACAACCACATAAGTCCATTTGACTAATACGATTGTAGTCATAACAGATTGGGAGTAATGTAATACAATTGTAGTAGGATGCATCGACCTACGACAACCACATATGTCCATTTGACTAATACGTTTGTAGTAATAGGACCTTCTGTTTATATATCGTGGTTGTTATTTAGTAATTGACCATGAATGAACGTGATTTCATTTATATACTAGGACGCATCGGCCTACAACAATCACATAAGTCCATTTGACTAATACGATTGTAGTAATAGGACCATCCATTTATATATCGTTGTTATTATTTAGTAATTGACCGTCTATGAATATTATTTCATTCATATACTAAGACGCATCGGCTTACGACAACCACATAGGTCCATTTGACTAATACGATCATAGTCATAACAGATTGGGAGTATTGTAATACGATTTTAGTAGGATGCATCGGCCCACGACAACCACATATGTCTATTTGACTAATACGTTTGTAGTAATTGGACCTTCTGTTTATATATCGTGGTTGTTATTTAGTAATTGTCCGTGAATGAATATGATTTAATTTATATACTAGGACGCATCGACCTACAACAATCACACAAGTCCATTTGACTAATACGATTGTAGTCATAACAGATTGGGAGTAATGTAATACGATTGTAGTAGGACGCATCGGCCTACGAAAACCACATAAGTCCATTTGACTAATACGTTTGTAGTAATAGGACCTTCTGTTTATATATCGTGGTTTTCATTTAGTAATTGACCATGAATGAATATGATTTCATTTATATACTAGGACGCATCGGCCTATGACAATCACATAAGTCCATTTAACTAATACGACTGTAGTCATAACAAATTGGGAGTAATGTAATACGATTGTAGTAGGACGCATCGGCCTACGACAACCACATAAGTCCATTTGACTAATACGATTGTAGTAATAGGACCTTCTGTTTATATATTGTGGTTGTTATTTAGTAATTGACCGTGAATGAAAATGATTTCATTTATATACTTGGACGCATCGGCCTACGACAATCACATAAGTCCATTTGACTAATACGATTGTATTCATAACAGATTGGGAGTAATGTAATAGGATTGTAGTAGGACGCATCGGTCTACGACAACCACATAAGTCTATTTGACTAATACGATTGTAGTTATCGGACCTTCCATTTTTATATATCGTGGTTGTAATTTTGTAATTGACCGTGAATGAATATTATTTCATTCATATACTAGGACGCATCGGCCTACGACAACCACATAAGTCCATTTGACTAATACGCTTGTAGTCATAACTGATTGGGAATAATGTAATACAATTGTAGTAGGACGCATCGGCCTACGATAACCACATACTAGGACGCATCGGCGTACGACAACCATATATGTCCATTTGACTAATACGTTTGCAGTAATAGGACCTTCTATTTATATATCGTGGTTGTTATTTAGTAATTGACCGTGAATGAATATGATGTCATTTATATACTAGGACGCATCGGCCTACGACAATCACATAAGTCCATTTGACTAATACAATTGTAGTCATAACAGATTAGGAGTAATGTTATAAGATTGTAGTATGTTCATCGGCCTACGACAACCACAAAAGTCCATTTGACTAATACATTTGTAGTAATAGGACCTTCTGTTTATATATCGTGGTTGTTATTTAGTAATTGACCATGAATGAATATGATTTCATTTATATGTTAGGACGCATCGGCCTACGACAATAACATAAGTCCATTTGACTAATACGATTGTAGTCATAACAGATTGGGAGTAATGTAGTACGATTGTAGTAGAACGCATCGACCTACGACAACCACATAAGTCCATTTGACTAATACGATTGTAGTCATAACAGATTGGGAGTAATGTAATACAATTGTAGTAGGATGCATCGACCTACGACAACCACATATGTCCATTTGACTAATACGTTTGTAGTAATAGGACCTTCTATTTATATATCGTGGTTGTTATTTAGTTATTGACCATGAATGAACGTGATTTCATTTATATACTAGGACGCATCGGCCTACAACAATCACATAAGTCCATTTGACTAATACGATTGTAGTAATAGGACCATCCATTTATATATCGTTGTTATTATTTAGTAATTGACCGTCTATGAATATTATTTCATTCATATACTAAGACGCATCGGCTTACGACAACCACATAGGTCCATTTGACTAATACGATCATAGTCATAACAGATTGGGAGTATTGTAATACGATTTTAGTAGGATGCATCGGCCCACGACAACCACATATGTCCATTTGACTAATACGTTTGTAGTAATAGGACCTTCTGTTTATATATCGTGGTTGTTATTTAGTAATTGTCCGTGAATGAATATGATTTAATTTATATACTAGGACGCATCGACCTACAACAATCACACAAGTCCATTTGACTAATACGATTGTAGTCATAACAGATTGGGAGTAATGTAATACGATTGTTGTAACGACCCGGCCCGTCGTTATGGGAATTACCACCCCGTTATGTTGTAATTACATGTTTTATGATTTTATATCAGTGTTAGAGTCTATCGGGTAAATTAGGAGTGAATTGGATTGAAAATGAGGCATATAGCCTTTTTGAAGGAGACTTGAATAAGGAAAGTCAACCCGGAGTTGACTATTTGGTTAGAGGACTCGGAATCGGATTCTGATGATTCGGATAGTTCCGGGAGGTGATTTGTGACTTAAGGGGAGCGATCGGAATTGAATTTGGAGACCGGTGTAGAAATAGGCTTGAATTGGCTAAGGTTGAATTTTGACGAAATCCGAACGGTAGGTGAGATTTTGATCCGGGAGTCGGAATGGAATTCCGACAGTTGCAGTAGCTTCGTTAGGTGATTTTGGATGTGCCTGCAAAATTTCAGGTCATTCGGATGTCGTTTGGTCGGGTTTTTGATGGAATGTGTTATTCGGAAGTTTTGAAGAAACTTAGGCTTGAATCCGTGTGTAATTGGTGATTTTGATGTTTAGGATGGTGTTTTTATGATTGGAACAAGTTCGTATCGTGTTTTGGAGTATGTTGGTGGTGTTTGTTGGGGTCCGGGGGCCTCGGGATGATTTCGGACCATCAATCGGGCATTTTTGGAACTTGGAAGTTTGCTGTAAATTGCAGGTTACTGCCCAGGCATTTTAGCCTTCGCGTTCGCGTGGAATGGGCCGCGTTCGCGAAGGCCAGGCTGATCAATGCATCGCGTTCGCGATCAGGTGCGTCGCGTTCGCGTAGGCCAGGAGCCTTGTGCTTCGCGATCGCGTTCCTGGGGTCGCGTTCGCGTAGGCCAGATGGAGGGAATCATCGCGTTCGCGTGACTGGGAGTCGCGAACGCGTAGAAGGAATTTAGGCGGCTGGGAGTTTGAGCATCGCGAACGCGTGGTTGGCGTCGCGTTCGCGAAGGGTAACTGGAGGCCGAGCATCGCGAACGCGTGAGAGCTCACGCGAACGCGTAGAGCAAATTGATCTGGCAGTGAATTTATATCACAGAACAGAGGGCTCACGGGTTTCACACCCCAAAACATAATTTTGAGCCCTAGAGAGAAGAAATCACGGGAGATTGTTGGGATTTCATCGGAGATTCGTCGGAGGTAAGTTTTGTGGCTTAATTACATCATTTTAACATGAAATCCTTGGTTAATTTCTGTAAATGGAAGATTAAATGTGGGTTTGAGCCCTAAGCCTAAATTGAAGAAAAACACCGATTTGAGTGGGCAAACGGAGTCCGATTTTGGTAAATTTTATATGTATGGACTCGTGGCGAGACGAGGGTTCCAGAAATGTGAATTTCGTAAATTTTCGGAATGTGGGCCCGGGGCTCGGGTTTTGACAACTTTGGGAATTTGATGTAAATTGAGTTGTATTGATTGGGTGTCGTCCCATTGGCCTAATTTGTTGTGTTTCTACTGTATTTGATCAGATTCTACGCGTACGGAGCTTGATTCTCGTGGCAAGGGCATTGCGGAATAGTCGTCGTGTTGTATTGAGGTGAGTAATAGATGTGGGTGATGACCAGCGGGTTCGAAACCCCGGTATACCACTTTGTGACGCTGTATAGCGGTGAGACACGCACACTCTTGAGAGTGCGGGGTCGATCATGAACTGGAGACTACATATTAGTCCAACCTGTTGATCTTGTATTATTGGCTATTCTAGAGCCGTCGAACCTCCTTCTCGGATGGTTGCATATATATATATTGTGATAATGGCCACTCTTGAGCCGAGGAACCCCCTTCTTGGGCGGTTGATTATACATGTGGGCCGTGAGCCGGTTATTGGATCCCGCGAGGATCGTTATCATTGTCTTATCATATAGACATGCTAGTTTACTACTAGTCAGCAGCTATTTTTGTTATTATGCAAATTCCAATCTCTGGAACTTGATATTACTGTTTTCCAACTGAAAAATGATAAAAGAGTTTTCAAAAACTACTTTTGAGCCTGCGAGGCTGTATCTGCATATTAGCTGACTAGTAGTGGATCGGGCTGCACGCCGCAGCGAGGTATATGTTGGATCGGACTGCGCGCGCAGGGATATCTCTATGAGATGTGCTTGGGCTGTAGGAGCCCCTCCGGAGTCTGAACCCCCACAGTGAGCACGGGTACCCAAAATTGGAGTCGGGCTACGCGCCGTAGCGGTCATATCATGCATTGCATTGCATTTAGCTACATCTGCTAGTTGTTATGCTATTTATTGGTATTTGTTGGTACAGGTACAGGGAATATTGATTCTATGACAGGGTAGCTGATTATAGCTTTACATAGTGCTTTATTGCGGATTTCTTATCTGCGTTGTCTTACCCTTGTTTATTACCACTGAGTCTGGCAGTACTCATTTTACTCCCTGCACCTTGTGTGCAGATCCAGGTACCTCTCAGCAGTGATCCAGTAGCTGTGCGAGGCAACGTTTGTGGATATTCGAGGTAGCTGCAGAGTCCGCAGGACCCGACATCCCTTCCTATTGTCTTTGGATTTTGTATTGACATTTCTTTCCGCACTTGGTATTTTGTAAACCCTTATACACTCATGTTCAGTAGAGGCTCATGACTCTTGACCCTTTGGTCTATGGGAGTTGATGTATTATGGGACTTGGTTCCCCGTTTTGTTATATGTATCGCTGTTATTTCGTGAATTAATATGCTTAAATGGGCTAAAGAGAGCTTCTAGCTCCGTGGTTGATATTGATTGATCAGGCTGGCTTAGCAGTGTGCTTGGCGCCATCGCGACCGGATTTGGGGTCGTGACAAGTTGGTATCAAAGCCTAGGTTTACTAGGCCTCATGAGTCTTGAGCCGGTTGGTAGAGTCTTGTGGATCGGTACGGGGACGCCTGTACTTATCCTCGGGAGGCTGCGAACCTTTAGGAAACACTTCACATTTCTTGGAATTCTTATCGTGCGTACTTGATTCGGCTTGAGATATAATTTTTGAAATTCCTTCCACACGTCTGTGTACGCATCGAGCGCTCAGTAATGTAATTGCCTTATGGCTTGTGATTTCCTCGAACGAGGGGCGAGATATAATCTCGGTGAGTTCATGTTGGGCCAATCAGGATGACTTGAGGCTGGACCTTGTTTATGACTTGAGCATTGAGGTGCTGATTTTGTGAGTGGTGGCAATAGATAATGTATTGAGGGTTTGAAACCCCGTATTTGCACTATAAAGTGATGTGCTGAGATGGAATACGCGTCATGTGACGAGCGTGGTGGTATTGTGATTGGGGATTTGGACTTGATCCTTCCCAATTGATAAATTACTGTGTAAAGTGACTAAGACTGGGCTTATATCTATGTACTTGGGCTAGTAGCCATGTTTGGGGCCTTGTGCCGATCTGTAGAGTATTATGGGAGGTTTACTAATGGATGAGTTGTTAATTGTTCGACTCTTATCTAAACTGTTGTGTAGCCCCGAGCTATGGGCGTGGTGAATATTTATCATATCTCGTAATTGAAAGGTAAAATGCCTTATTTGTAGTGGAACAAGTTTAAACTCAGGAAGACTAAAATGATTATGCTATGTGTATCCTGGTGGAAGGTATTGTGCTGAAATGCTAAATTGAGGCGAGATAGGTGGGTTGATTCTCATGTGTAATTGAAAGGTATTGATATGTGTTATGATTCGAGCAGATACATCGCAGGTTCAAGTATAAATTGTGATGATATAATTCGTGTAGTATTGATATTTAATGTTGTTGAAATACATTGTGATATCTTGTTGAGTTGTGGAAGTATAGCTAGGATGGTTTGGTGATTCTCTGGCAGGTGGATAGGCCAATTTACAAAGGAAACTCTGCCGAAATTTTTGGAAAATTCGGGACTTAGAAAAGATTTTGTCACCTAAAGAGGGGGCGTAGCTGTTGTGTGTGAATGAATGCAAGAATTGCAAAAGAGTTAATATTTCTGATGATTCGAATCTCCGCTGAAGCTTGTAAATGACTTGAGTTTAATATCATACTAATATTTTGGTATCACTTGAGTAATACTGATATGAGTGGTTGAAAGTGCTTTGATGAATGGCTTCGAGCTAAGTTGGGGAGGTTGCTATTGATTAACTGATTGCACTATTGTGTGCTATGTTGATTCTGTCTCTAAGTATGTTGGGAAAATTCTGATAAAGGTTATGGTGCTTCGTAGATGTGAAGAAATACTAGGGTATTTTGAACTGAGGTTGGTAAGGAATGCTTGGTGTATAGAAAAGAGTGATAGCTAATAGTATCCGTATGTAATCATGATCTGCAGTGTCAGAATTCTAATAAGGCACGAGTGGTTCTGTTCAATAAGACAGTTGAATTACAGCTGAATAAGGATGACTGACGCCCGAGAATTGTTTACGGTGTTCAAGATTTTACTTGTAACAACCAGGTGTCTCAAAATTGTACATGTGGCTAAAGATGGTGGTTTCGTTAGAAGAGATCGGTACTTGTGTTATATTATGTGAATGAAGGGATTCTATGTAATCCGTATTGGAAGGTAATGATAACGAATTCAAATCGCAAGAGGTTCTTCAAAATAAAGTATTGTAGGATGTGATCCTTCTGGAAATATTGAGAGAGTATTCAGTGGCCTATATGTCTCAGACCGTGTGGTCTTATGTACGAGTCTCGTGTGGAATGAGTTCATGTGTTATGGTGCTACGGTAGTGGCTAATATTAAATCAAAGATGAATCAGAAAGGAAACTGGGTAAATGGAACAACTTGTTAATAAACCGAAGCGGTATGATAAAGAATACGACTAATTCTTGGTATGTGGTTGAAGTAAGGAGTCTTGCAGATATTGTGCAATAAAGCTTTTGAGTGTTGGCAGTCGTGTAACCCGAGATGAGTATATTCCTATCGATATGCGAAGCGTGGAATGTGTAATGAGTTTCTTCTATATGGGATCACGAAAGTCCTTGACTAGTTGAGTGCGCCAATGCTGAGGCGGAGGAAAGGGATATGAATTTTCATGTTGTCTTAGTGTGATATGGTATACACGATGTGTTATGGAAAGTTGATAATGGTATATTCTAGGTTTTGAGATCAGTTCATAATATATGGAAAGTCAATAAAATTATTGAGCAGCGCGGACAACTGCTGGTGATTTAAGAAAATGGTACTGCTATTCTAGTAATTTGGCAGGGTATATGGTGCAAAGGGACAAGGTAATGTAAACCGATAATATCCATGGTAGAGTGGTATTCTCTTGTTGGATCGACTAAAATAATTGAGTCGTTGATGGCATAATGAAATTTCTGGAATGGCTGTCGTGGTATGAATGGACGCTTGATGTGCGTTATGTATATGTACGGTGAAATACGGAATCAGGCATAGTGATTCATATGTTATATATGTGTAGGAGACTTGAAATTTTCGTTAATCCGCCTATGCAGTGGTTGTATATCGTGTGCATCGACACCGTTTTGTGATTATTGGAAATCGGAAGCCTTAGAGGCTCTCTCTTGACTTGATAAGACGAATTCGGATTATGATACTTGATTGCTGACTGGTTGACATAAGCCAGGTCGTCTAGACTAATGTGATATGGGCTATGTCGGAAAATGGCACAAATTGCGTAGCAGAGAGCATCAGAGTATGCTCCAACAGAGTAGTTGTACACAGGACCAGCGGACGGCTGGTAGGCATTGCTTTGTCAGTTGGACCTTAGTGGCGGATGTTAGTGTAGAAGTATCTACCATTGATTCAGTTCCAGTATTGAGAAACGTTGTCGGATGCGTTTCATGTGGCCAAACTTGAGGCGATATATGTTTATTATGATGAGCAACTTGACTCGACGCGTATTCATTTGACGAGGGTTACATGGATCGGGTGGCACGCCGCCACAGGTATGGTATCTAGATCGGGTGGCACGCCGCCACGGGTATGTCATTGGAGCGGGTTGCACGCCGCAACAGATGTAATGTGAAAATAGAGTTAGTTATATGTTACCTGGTATACAATACTTCCTGGCTTTTGAGGAAAAGTCCGTATTGAGTATCGCTTAGCGAATGGCACATCGGTTGTGTCCTTTCAGGATTTGATAACATACATTAATTGTGTCACCGTGGGTGAGGTTGATTGCTTGGGTTCAGACCTAAATATGTGTGTGGCTGATCGTTTTGAGCTTAGTGGCTTGAGGTGCTTCATGAGTAATAACGTTGGGATAGAATCACGAATCGTGGCAAGGCCACGTGATGTTATGACCTCTCGAGGAGGATTCAGGTACTTTATTTCTATAATACGAGACGCGATCTCAGTTCTATATTATGATGGCACAGAGGGATTAAATTGCAGCTCTATTTGCTGGAGACAGTTGTCATGATTTGAGCTGTCATGATTCGAGTGTGTGCGGACGTTTCTATTGGAGCCTATGTTGTGCTCGTTGTGGCTTAGGCCGGTGTTGAGGTGTCTTATCACCAGTGCGATGTGTTATAATCGAAATGGTCGTTGGAGCCAATAATGAATGTGAGTATATGTGATTTTAGTTGGTTAGAAAGGTAATACCGAGATTTGGGTCCGAAATCTGTTGTGGTATCAATTAAAAGTGAAATGGATTCATGAATGGTTGACCTGAGAGATGGGTTCGATATATCGCGTGTCTGGTTGCCGTGGGCATGATATGGAGGTGTTGGAATAAGACTCTATCTAATGAAAGAGGTTTTCAGCTAGTATTTGGTGATTGTGGCCAGTTGTTGTGATTAGAGACTATCGTCTCGAGTGATTGGGTTGTTTGATACATCATATGATCTCACCCGGAGTGGTGAGTATGGCTTATTGCAGTGGATTCTAGTGTATCCTGAGTACATGAATGGGATTAGCAATTGGTATATGATTTCAGAAAGTGCAATGTGGTTTATGGTTAAGATGGTCTGTGAGATTTCAGCTGTATGGTGTTTTCGGACTTGCGTGAGATAGGGTGACGTATGATCGCCCGAATATATGCTGGGTAAGGTCATTCAGCTATTGAGTTGCTTCTAGTACCACTCCGGTACGCTCGAGGACGAGCGTTTGTTTAAGTTGGGGAGAATGTAACGACCCGGCCCGTCGTTATGGGAATTACCACCCCGTTATGTTGTAATTACATGTTTTATGATTTTATATCAGGTGTTAGAGTCTATCGGGTAAATTAGGAGTGAATTGGATTGAAAATGAGGCATATAGCCTTTTTGAAGGAGACTTGAATAAGGAAAGTCAACCCGGAGTTGACTATTTGGTTAGAGGGCTCGGAATCGGATTCTGATGATTCGGATAGTTCCGGGAGGTGATTTGTGACTTAGGGGAGCGATCGGAATTGAATTTGGAGACCGGTGTAGAAATAGGCTTGAATTGGCTAAGGTTGAATTTTGACGAAATCCGAACGGTAGGTGAGATTTTGATCCGGGAGTCGGAATGGAATTCCGACAATTTCAGTAGCTTCGTTAGGTGATTTTGGATGTGCCTGCAAAATTTCAGGTCATTCGGATGTCGTTTGGTCGGGTTTTTGATGGAATGTGTAATTCGGAAGTTTTGAAGAAACTTAGGCTTGAATCCGTGTGTAATTGGTGATTTTGATGTTTAGGATGGTGTTTTTATGATTGGAACAAGTTCGTATCGTGTTTTGGAGTATGTTGGTGGTGTTTGTTGGGGTCCCGGGGGCCTCGGGATGATTTCGGACCATCAATCGGGCATTTTTGGAACTTGGAAGTCTGCTGTAAATTGCAGGTTACTGCCCGGGCATTTTAGCCTTCGCGTTCGCGTGGAATGGGCCGCGTTCGCGAAGGCCAGGCTGATCAATGCATCGCGTTCGCGATCAGGTGCGTCGCGTTCGCGTAGGCCAGGAGCCTTGTGCTTCGCGATCGCGTTCCTGGGGTCGCGTTCGCGTAGGCCGGATGGAGGGAATCATCGCGTTCGCGTGACTGGGAGTCGCGAACGCGTAGAAGGAATTTAGGCGGCTGGGAGTTTGAGCATCGCGAACGCGTGGTTGGCGTCGCGTTCGCGAAGGGTAACTGGAGGCCGAGCATCGCGAACGCGTGAGAGCTCACGCGAACGCGTAGAGCAAATTGCTCTGGCAGTGAATTTATATCACAGAACAGAGGGCTCACGGGTTTCACACCCCAAAACATAATTTTGAGCCCTAGAGAGAAGAAATCACGGGAGATTGCTGGGATTTCATCGGAGATTCGTCGGAGGTAAGTTTTGTGGCTTAATTACATCATTTTAACATGAAATCCTTGGTTAAATTTCTGTAAATGGAAGATTAAATGTGGGTTTGAGCCCTAAGCCTAAATTGAAGAAAAACACCGATTTGAGTGGGCAAACGGAGTCCGATTTTGGTAAATTTTATATGTATGGACTCGTGGCGAGACGAGGGTTCCAGAAATGTGAATTTCGTAAATTTTTGGAATGTGGGCCCGGGGCTCGGGTTTTGACAACTTTGGGAATTTTGATGTAAATTGAGTTGTATTGATTGGGTGTCGTCCCATTGGCCTAATTTGTTGTGTTTCTACTGTATTTGATCAGATTCTACGCGTACGGAGCTTGATTCTCGTGGCAAGGGCATTGCGGAATAGTCGTCGTGCTTGTATTGAGGTGAGTAATAGATGTGGGTGATGACCAGCGGGTTCGAAACCCCGGTATACCACTTTGTGACGCTGTATAGCGGCGAGACACGCACACTCTTGAGAGTGCGGGGTCGATCATGAACCGGAGACTATATATTAGTCCGACCTGTTGATACTGTAATATTGGCTATTCTAGAGCCGTCGAACCTCCTTCTCGGATGGTTGCATATATATATATTGTGATAATGGCCACTCTTGAGCCGAGGAACCCCTTCTTGGGCGGTTGATTATACATGTGGGCCGTGAGCCGGTTATTGGATCCCGCGAGGATCGTTATCATTGTCTTATCATATAGACATGCTAGTTTACTACTAGTCCGCGGCTATTTTTGTTATTATGCAAATTCCAATCTCTGGAACTTGATATTACTCGTTTTCCAATCGAAAAATGATAAAAGAGTTTTCAAAAACTACTTTTGAGCCTGCGAGGTCGTATTCTGCATATTAGCCGACTAGTAGTGGATCGGGCGCACGCCGCAACGAGGTATATGTTGGATCGGACTCGCGCGCCGCAGTGATATCTCTATGAGATGTGCTTGGGCTGTAGGAGCCCCTCCGGAGTCCGAACCCCCACAGGTGAGCACGGGTACCCAAAAATTGGAGTCGAGCTACACGCCGTAGCGGTCATATCATGCATTGCATTGCATTTAGCTACATCTCCTAGCTGTTATGCTATTTATTGGTATTTGTTGGTACAGGTACAATGAAGATTGATTCTATGACAGGGTAGCTGATTATAGCTTTACATAGTGCTTTATTGCGGATTTCTTATCTGCGTTGTCTTACTCTTGTTTATTACCACTGAGTCTGGCAGTACTCATTTTACTCCCTGCACCTTGTGTGCAGATCCAGGTACCTCTCAGCAGTGATCCAGTAGTTGTGCGAGGCGACGTTTGTGGATATTCGAGGTAGCTGCAGAGTCCGCAGGACCCGATATTCCTTCCTACTGTCTTTGGATTTTGTATTGACATTTCTTTCCGCTCTTGGTATTTTGTAAACCCTTATACACTCATGTTCAGTAGAGGCTCATGACTCTTGACCCTTGGTCTATGGGAGTTGATGTATTATGGGACTTGGTTCCCCGTTTTTGTTATATATTTCGATGTTATTTCGTGAATTAATATGCCTAAATGGGCTAAAGTGAGCTTCTAGCTCCGTGGTTGATATTGATTGGTCAGGCTGGCTTAGCAATGTGCTGGGCGCCATCACGACCGGATTTGGGGTCGTGACAATTGTAGTAGGACGCATCGGCCTACGAAAACCACATAAGTCCATTTGACTAATACGTTTGTAGTAATAGGACCTTCTGTTTATATATCGTGGTTTTCATTTAGTAATTGACCGTGAATGAATATGATTTCATTTATATACTAGGACGCATCGGCCTATGACAATCACATAAGTCCATTTGACTAATACGACTGTAGTCATAACAAATTGGGAGTAATGTAATACGATTGTAGTAGGACGCATCGGCCTACGACAACCACATAAGTCCATTTGACTAATACGATTGTAGTAATAGGACCTTCTGTTTATATATCGTGGTTGTTATTTAGTAATTGACCGTGAATGAAAATGATTTCATTTATATACTTGGACGCATCGGCCTACGACAATCACATAAGTCCATTTGACTAATACGATTGTATTCATAACAGATTGGGAGTAATGTAATAGGATTGTAGTAGGACGCATCGGTCTACGACAACCACATAAGTCTATTTGACTAATACGATTGTAGTTATCGGACCTTCCATTTTTATATATCGTGGTTGTAATTTAGTAATTGACCGTGAATGAATATTATTTCATTCATATACTAGGACGCATCGGCCTACGACAACCACATAAGTCCATTTGACTAATACGCTTGTAGTCATAACTGATTGGGAATAATGTAATACAATTGTTGTAGGACGCATCGGCCTACGACAACCACATACTAGGACGCATCGGCCTACGACAACCATATATGTCCGTTTGACTAATACGTTTGTAGTAATAGGACCTTCTATTTATATATCGTGGTTGTTATTTAGTAATTGACTGTGAATGAATATGATTTCATTTATATACTAGGACGCATCGGCCTACGACAATCACATAAGTCCATTTGACTAATACAATTGTAGTCATAACAGATTAGGAGTAATGTTATAAGATTGTAGTATGTTCATCGGCCTACGACAACCACAAAAGTCCATTTGACTAATACATTTGTAGTAATAGGGCCTTCTGTTTATATATCGTGGTTGTTATTTAGTAATTGACCATGAATGAATATGATTTCATTTATATATTAGGACGCATCGGCCTACGACAATAACATAAGTCCATTTGACTAATACGATTGTAGTCATAACAGATTGGGAGTAATGTAGTACGATTGTAGTAGAACGCATCGGCCTACGACAACCACATAAGTCCATTTGACTAATACGATTGTAGTCATAACAGATTGGGAGTAATGTAATACAATTGTAGTAGGATGCATCGACCTACGACAACCACATATGTCCATTTGACTAATACGTTTGTAGTAATAGGACCTTCCATTTATATATCGTTGTTATTATTTAGTAATTGACCGTCTATGAATATTATTTCATTCATATACTAAGACGCATCGGCTTACGACAACCACATAGGTCCATTTGACTAATACGATCATAGTCATAACAGATTGGGAGTATTGTAATACGATTTTAGTAGAATGCATCGGCCCACGACAACCACATATGTCTATTTGACTAATACGTTTGTAGTAATAGGACCTTCTGTTTATATATCGTGGTTGTTATTTAGTAATTGTCCGTGAATGAATATGATTTAATTTATATACTAGGACGCATCGACCTACAACAATCACACAAGTCCATTTGACTAATACGATTGTAGTCATAACAGATTGGGAGTAATGTAATACGATTGTAGTAGGACGCATCGGCCTACGAAAACCATATAAGTCCATTTGACTAATACGTTTGTAGTAATAGGACCTTCTGTTTATATATCGTGGTTTTCATTTAGTAATTGACCGTGAATGAATATGATTTCATTTATATACTAGGACGCATCGGCCTATGACAATCACATAAGTCCATTTAACTAATACGACTGTAGTCATAACAAATTGGGAGTAATGTAATACGATTGTAGTAGGACGCATCGGCCTACGACAACCACATAAGTCCATTTGACTAATACGATTGTAGTAATAGGACCTTCTGTTTATATATTGTGGTTGTTATTTAGTAATTGACCGTGAATGAAAATGATTTCATTTATATACTTGGACGCATCGTCCTACGACAATCACATAAGTCCATTTGACTAATACGATTGTATTCATAACAGATTGGGAGTAATGTAATAGGATTGTAGTAGGACGCATCGGTCTACGACAACCACATAAGTCTATTTGACTAATACGATTGTAGTTATCGGACCTTCCATTTTTATATATCGTGGTTGTAATTTAGTAATTGACCGTGAATGAATATTATTTCATTCATATACTAGGACGCATCGGCCTACGACAACCACATAAGTCCATTTGACTAATACGCTTGTAGTCATAACTGATTGGGAATAATGTAATACAATTGTAGTAGGACTCATCGGCCTACGACAACCACATACTAGGACGCATCGGCCTACGACAACCATATATGTCCATTTGACTAATACGTTTGTAGTAATAGGACCTTCTATTTATATATCGTGGTTGTTATTTAGTAATTGACCGTGAATGAATATGATTTCATTTATATACTAGGACGCATCGGCCTACGACAATCACATAAGTCCATTTGACTATTTTAATTGTAGTCATAACAGATTAGGAGTAATGTTATAAGATTGTAGTATGTTCATCGGCCTACGACAACCACAAAAGTCCATTTGACTAATACATTTGTAGTAATAGGACCTTCTATTTATATATCGTGGTTGTTATTTAGTAATTGACCATGAATGAATATGATTTCATTTATATATTAGGACTCATCGGCCTACGAAAATAACATAAGTCCATTTGACTAATACGATTGTAGTCATAACAGATTGGGAGTAATGTAGTACGATTGTAGTAGAACGCATCGGCCTACGACAACCACATAAGTCCATTTGACTAATACGATTGTAGTCATAACAGATTGGGAGTAATGTAATACAATTGTAGTAGGATGCATCGACCTACGACAACCACATACTGGGACGCATTGGCCTACGACAACAACATACTAGGACGCATCGGCCTACGACAACCACATAAGTTCATTTGACTAATACGTTTGTAGTAATAGGACCTTCTGTTTATATATCGTGGTTGTTATTTAGTAATTGACCGTGAATGAATGTGATTTCATTTATATACTAGGACGCATCGGCCTACAACAATCACATAAGTCCATTTGACTAATACGATTGTAGTAATAGGACCATCCGTTTATATATCGTTGTTATTATTTAGTAATTGACCGTCTATGAATATTATTTCATTCATATACTAAGACGCATCGGCTTACGACAACCACATAAGTCCATTTGACTAATAGGCTTGTAGTCATCACTGATCGGGAATAATGTAATACAATTGTAGTAGGACGCATCGGCCAACGACAACCACATACTAGGACGCATCGGCCTACGACAACCACATATGTCCATTTGACTAATACGTTTGTAGTAATATGACCTTCTGTTTATATATCGTGGTTGTTATTTAGTAATTGACCGTGAATGAATATGATTTCATTTATATACTAGGACGCATCGGCCTACGGTAATCACATAAGTCCATTTGACTAATACAATTGTAGTCATAATAGATTAAGAGTAATGTAATAAGATTGTAGTATGTTCATCGGCCTACGACAACCACATAAGTCCATTTGACTAATACATTTGTAGTAATAGGACCTTCTGTTTATATATCGTGGTTGTTATTTAGTAATTGACCATGAATGAATATGATTTCATTTATATACTAGGACGCATCGGCCTACGACAATCACATAAGTCCATTTGACTAATACGATTGTAGTCATAACAGATTGGGAGTAATGTAGTACGATTGTAGTAGAACGCATCGGCCTACGACAACCACATAAGTCCATTTGACTAATACGATTGTAGTCATAACAGATTGGGAGTAATGTAATACAATTGTAGTAGGATGCATCGACCTACGACAACCACATACTAGGACGCATCGGCCTACGACAACCACATACTAGGACGCATCGGCCTACGACAACCACATAAGTCCATTTGACTAATACGTTTGTAGTAATAGGACCTTCTGTTTGTATATCGTGGTTGTTATTTAGTAATTGACCATGAATGAATATGATTTCATTTATATACTAGGACGCATCGGCCTACGACAATCACATAAGTCCATTTGACTAATACAATTGTAGTCACAACAGATTGGGAGTAATGTAGTACGATTGTAGTAGAACGCATCGGCCTACGACAACCACATAAGTCCATTTGACTAATACGATTGTAGTCATAACAGATTGGGAGTAATGTAATACAATTGTAGTAGGATGCATCGACCTACGACAACCACATACTAGGACGCATCGGCCTATGACAACCACATACTAGGACGCATCGGCCTATAACAACCACATAAGTCCATTTGACTAATACGTTTGTAGTAATAGGACCTTCTGTTTATATATCAAGGTTGTTATTTAGTAATTGACCGTGAATGAATGTGATTTCATTTATATACTATGATGCATCGGCCTACAACAATCACATAAGTCCATTTGACTAATACGATTGTAGTAATAGGACCATCCGTTTATATATCGTTGTTATTATTTAGTAATTGACCGTCTATGAATATTATTTCATTCATATACTAAGACGCATCGGGTTACGACAACCACATAAGTCCATTTGACTAATACGATCGTAGTCATAACAGATTGGGAGTATTGTAATACGATTGTAGTAGGATGCATCGGCCCACGACAACCATATAAGTCCATTTGACTAATACGTTTGTAGTAATAGGACCTTCTGTTTATATATCGTGGTTGTTATTTAGAAATTGCCCGTGAATGAATATGATTTCATCTATATACTAGGACGCATCGGCCTAGAACAATCACATAAGTCCATTTGACTAATACGATTGTAGTCATAACAGATTGGGAGTAATGTAATACGATTGTAGTAGGACGCATCAGCCTACGACAACCACATAAGTCCATTTGACTAATACGTTTGTAGTAATAGGAACTTCTGTTTATATATCGTGGTTGTCATTTAGTAATTGACTGTGAATGAATATGATTTAATTTATATAGTAGGACGCATCGGCCTATGACAATCACATAAGTCCATCTGACTAATACAATTGTAGTCATAAAAGATTGGGAGTAATGTAATACGATTGTAGTAGGACGCATCGGCCTACGACAACCACATAAGTCCATTTGACTAATACGATTGAAGTAATAGGACCTTCTATTTATGTATCGTGGTTGTTATTTAGTAATTGACCGTGAATGAATATGATTTCATTTATATACTTGGACGCATCGGCCTACGACAATCACATAAGTCCATTTGACTAATACGATTGTAGTCATAACAGATTGGGAGTAATGTAATACGATTGTAGTAGGACGCATCGGTCTACGACAACCACATAAGTCCATTTGACTAATACGATTGTAGTTATCGGACCTTCCATTTTTATATATCGTGGTTGTTAGTTAGTAATTGACCGTGAATGAATATTATTTCATTCATATACTAGGACGCATCGGCCTACGACAACCACATAAGTCCATTTGACTAATACGCTTGTAGTCATAACTGATTGGGAATAATGTAATACAATTGTAGTAGGACGCATCGGCCTACGACAACCACATACTAGGATGCATCGGCCTACGACAACCACATATGTCCATTTGACTAATACGTTTGTAGTAATAGGACCTTCTGTTTATATATCGTGGTTGTTATTTAGTAATTGACCGTGAATGAATATGATTTCATTTATATACTAGGACGCATCGGCCTACGACAATCACATAAGTCCATTTGACTAATACAATTGTAGTCATAACAGATTAGGAGTAATGTAATACGATTGTAGTATGTTCATCGGCCTACGACAACCACATAAGTCCATTTGACTAATACATTTGCAGTAATAGGACCTTCTGTTTATATATCGTGGTTGTTATTTAGTAATTGACAGTGAATTAATATGATTTAATTTATATACTAGGACGCATCGGCCTACGACAATCACGTAAGTCCATTTGACTAATACGATTGTAGTAATAGGACCTTCCTTTTATATATCGTGGTTGTTATTTAGTAATTGACCATCTATGAATATTATTTCATTCATATACTATGACGCATCGACCTACGACAACCACATAAGTCCATTTGACTAATACGATTGTAGTCATAACAAATTGGGAGTAATATCATACGTTCATACTAGGATGCATCGGCCTACGACAACCACATAAGTCTATTTGACTAATTTGATTGTAGTAATAGAACCTTCCGTTTTTATATCGTGGTTGTTATTTAGTAATTGACCATCTATGAATATTATTTCATTCATATACTAGGACGCATCGGCCTACGATAACCACATAAGTCCATTGGACTAATTAGATTGTAGTCATAGTAACTTCTATTTACATATCGTGGTTGTTATTTAGTAATTGACCATGAATGAATATGATTTCATTCGTATACTGGGACGCATCGGCCTACGACAACCACATAAGTCCATTTGACTAATACGATTGTAGTCATAACAGATTGGGAGTAATGTAATACGATTGTAGCCATAACAGATTTGACTAATACGATTGTAGTCATAACAGATTGGGAGTAATGTAATACGATTGTAGTAGGACGCATCGGCCTACGACAACCACATAAGTCCATATGACTAATACGATTGTAGTCATAACGGATTGGGAGTAATGTAATACAATTGTAGTAGGACGCATCGGCCTACGACTACCACATAAGTCCATTTGACTAATACGATTATAGTAATAGAACATTCCGTTTATATATCATTGTTATTATTTAGTAATTGACTGTCTATGAATATTATTTCATTCATATACTAAGACGCATTGGCTTACGACAACCACATAAGTCCATTTGACTAACACGATTGTAGTCATAACAGATTGGGAGTATTGTAACAAGATTGTAGTAGGATGCATTGGCCCACGACAACCACATAACTCCATTTGACTAATACGTTTGTAGTAATAGGACCTTCTGTTTATATATCGTGGTTGTTATTTAGTAATTGTCCGTGAATGAATATGATTTCATTTATATACTAGGACGTATCGGCCTACAACAATTACATAAGTCCATTTGACTAATACGATTGTAGTCATAACAGATTGGGTGTAATGTAATACGATTGTAGTAGGACGCATCGGCCTACGACAACCACATAAGTCCATTTGACTAATACGTTTGTAGTAATAGGACCTTCTGTTTATATATCGTGGTTGTCATTTAGTAATTGACCGTGAATGAATATGATTTCATTTATATACTAGGACGCATCGGCCTATGACAATCACATAAGTCTATTTGACTAATACGATTGTAGTCATAACAGATTGGGAGTAATGTAATACGATTGTAGTAGGACACATCGGCCTACGACAACCACATAAGTCCATTTGACTAATACGTTTGTAGTAATAGGACCTTCTGCTTATATATCGTGATTGTTATTTAGTAATTGACCATGAATGAATGTGATTTCATTTATATACTAGGACGCATCGGCCTACGACAATCACATAAGTCCATTTGACTAATATGATTGTAGTCATAACAGATTGGGACTAATGTAATACGATTGTAGTAGAACGCATCGGCCTACGACAACCACATAAGTCCATTTGACTAATACGATTGTAGTTATCGGACCTTCCCTTTTTATATATCGTGGTTGTTATTTAGTAATTGACCGTGAATGAATATTATTTCTTTCATATACTAGGACGCATCGGCCTACGACAACCACATAAGTCCATTTGACTAATACGCTTGTAGTCATAACTGATTGGGAATAATGTAATACAATTGTAGTAGGACGCATCGGCCTACGACAACCACATACTAGGACGCATCGGCCTACGACAACCACATAAGTCCATTTGACTAATACGCTTGTAGTCATAACTGATTGGGAATAATGTAATACAATTGTAGTAGGACGCATCGGCCTACGACAACCACATACTAGGACGCATCTGCCTACGACAACCACATATGTCCATTTGACTAATACGTTTGTAGTAATAGGACCTTCTGTTTATATATCGTGGTTGTTATTTAGTAATTGACCGTGAATGGAAATGATTTCATTTATATACTAGGACGCATCGGCCTACGACAATCACATAAGTCCATTTGACTAATACAATTGTAGTCATAACAGATTAGGAGTAATGTAATAAGATTGTAGTATGTTCATCGGCCTACGACAACCACATAAGTCCATTTGACTAATACATTTGTAGTAATAGGACCTTCTGTTTATATATCGTGGTTGTTATTTAGTAATTGACCATGAATGAATATTATTTCATTCATATACTAGAACGCATCGGCCTACAACAACCACATATGTTTCGGAGGCTCGTGGGAACAGTTTCTACCATTAGCAGAGTTCGCCTACAATAACAGCTACCAGTCTAGCATCCAGATGGCCCCGTTTGAGGCGTTGTATGGTAGGCGATGTCGATCACCAGTTGGATGGTTTGAACCGGGAGAGGCTCGATTGTTGTGTATAGACTTAGTTCAGGAGGCCTTGGATAAGGTCAAGACTATTCAGGAGAGATTGCGTTCAGCTCAGTCCAGGCAGAAGACTTATGCGGATCGTAAAGTTCGAAATGTAGATTTCATGGTTGGTGAATGAGTATTGCTTCGAGTGTCGCCTATGAAGGGCGTGATGAGGTTCGGGAAGAAGGGCAAGGTCAGCCCTAGGTATATTGGTCCATTTGAGATTCTAGATAGAGTGGGAGGGGTGGCTTACAAACTAGCTTTGCCGCCTAGCTTATCAGCCGTGCATCCAGTTTTTCATGTATCTATGCTTCGGAGATACCACGGCGATCCCACACATGTGTTAGACTTCAGTACTGTCCAATTGGACAATGATCTATCTTACGAGGAGGAGCCGGTGGCCATTCTAGACCAGCAGGTTCGACAGTTGAGGTCGAAGAGTTATCCTTCTGTGCGTGTTCAGTGGAGAGGTCAGCCTCCTGAGGCATCGACCTGGGAGTCCGAGTCTGATATGCGGAGCTGCTACCCACATTTGTTTCCTGACTCAGGTACTTCTTTCTTTTGTCCGTTCGAGGACGAACGGTTGTTTTAGAGGTGGAGATTGTGACGACCCAAAGGGTCATCACTTATTTTATTAATCATTTCGAGCTTCCGAGGCCTTGAAAACCTTATTCTATGTTACCTCGATTTACGTGCATGATCCGAGCATGTAGCCGGAAAGATTTTGTGATAGAAAATATGCATTCTATGAGAAATTTAGAGAAAAATGATATTAATAGTGATATGGTTGACTTCGGTCAACATTTTTGGTAAACGGACCCGGACCCGAGATTGGATGGTCCCGAAAGGTCCGTAGGAAAATATGGGACTTGGACATGCGTCCGGAGTCGAATTCTGAGGCCTAGAGCCCAAGTTATGAATTTTTCTGTGAAATTGTTTTTGATGTAATTATTAAAGGAAACTGAATTGATTGACCTTGGTATCGGGCTCGTATTTTGGTTCCGACGCCCGGTACAAGTCTTAAATATTATATATGTGCTCTCTGCAATGTTTGAACCGGGACTCACGCTAACTGCCTTCACCATAAAAAAGTCCAGTTCGACCTTGCTCGAACTGGGATCGGGCTAAGTGCCTTTTCCATCAATATAGTGTAGTTCGACCTCGCTTGAACTTGGATTTAGGCTAATTTCCTTCGCGTCAAAACAGTACAGTTTGACCTCGCTCGAACCGAGACTCAGTCTAAGTGCCTTTGCCATCAAAACTGTGCACTTTGATCCTCCTTGAACTGGGATTCAGGATAAGTGCCTTCACTTTCAAAATAGTGCAGTTTTACCTTGCTCGAACTGGGACTCTAGCTATGTGCCTTCGCCAACTATTCAAACTCGCTCGAACAAGAACCCATGGTTAGTGCATTTGCAATAAAAATAGTGTAGTTCAACCTCGCTTGAACCAAGACTCAGGCTACGTGCCTTCACCATCAAAACATTGTTGTTCGACCTCACTCGAACCGGGACTCAGGCTAACTGCGTTTTCTATAAAAATTGTCTAGTTCGATCTCGCTCTAACTGGGACTCAGGCTATGTGCCTTCGCCATCAAAATAGTGTAGTTCGACCATGCTTGTATTGGGACTTAGGCTAAGTGCATTTGCCATCAAAATAGTGCAATTCGACCTCGCTCGAACTGGGACTCAGTCTAAGTAGCCTTGCTATCAAAATAATGCAGTTTGACCTTCCTCGAACCGGGATTGAGGCTAAGTGCCATTACCATCAGAGTAGTGTTGTTTGATCTCGCTTGAACGGGGACTCAAGCTAAGTGCGCTCGCTATCAAAATAGTGCAGTTTGACCTCGCTGCAACTAGGACTCTTGCTAACTGTTGTCACCAACAAAATAGTGTAGTTTGACCTCGCTAGAATCAAGACCCAGGCTAAGTGCATTTGCTATCCAAACAGTACAGTTCGACCTCTCTTGAACTAGGACTCAAGATAAGTGCCTTCGCCTCCAAAATAGTGTAGTTAGACCTCTCTCAAACCGGGACTTAGGCTAAGTTCCTTCTCCATCAAAATAGTGCAGTTCGAGGTCGCATAAACCGGGACTCATTCTACGTGCCTTCGCAATCCAAATAGTGCAGTTTGACATCGCTCAAACTCGGACTCAAGCTAAGTGCATTTACTATCAAAATAGTGCAGTTCGACCTCGCTTGAATTGGGACTTAGGGTAAGTGCCTTCGCCATCAAAATAGTGCAGTTCGACCTTGCTTGAAGTGGGACACAAGCTAAATGTCTTCGACATCAAATAAGTGCAGTTCAACCTCGCTTGAACTAGGACTTAGGCTAACTGTCTTCGCCATCAAAATAGTGTAGTACAACATGCTCGAGCTAGGAGTCAGGCTACGTGTCGTCGACATCAAAACATTGCAGTTCAACCTTGCTCGAACCAAGACTCACGCTAAGTGCCTTCGCCATCAAAATTGTGCAATACGACCTCCCTTGAACAGGGACTCAATCGAAGTGCCCTCGCCATCAAAATGGTGCAGTATGACGTCACTCGAATTGGGACTCAAGCTAAGTGCCTTAGTCATCAAAATAGTCCAATTCAACCTTGGTCAAACCAACATTTAGGATAAGTGCCTTCGCCATCAAAATAGTACAGTTCCACCTCGCTCAAACTAGGATTCAGGCTAAGTGCCTTTGCCATCAAAACAGATCAGTTCGATTTCACTCGAGTTGGGACTCAGGCTAAGTACCTTTGCCATCAAAATGCTGTAGTTCAACCTAGCTCAGACCGATACTGGGGCTAAGTGCCTTTGCCATCAGAATAGAGTTGTTTGAGCTTGCTCGAATTGGGACTAGGTCTAACTGCCTTCACAATCAAAATAGTGTATTTTGACCACGCTTGAATCGGGACTTAGGCTAAGTGCCTTCTCAATCAAAATAGTCCAGTTAGACCTTGATCGAACTAAGACTTAGGTGAAGTGACTTCGCCATCAAAATAGTGCAGTTCAACCTCGCTCCAGTTGGCACTAAAGCTAAGTTCCTTGCAATGAAAAATAGTGTAGTTTGACATTACTTGAGGTGGGATTAGGCTAAGTGCCTTCTCCATCAAAATAGTATAGTTTGACCTCGCTCGAACCAAGACTCAGGCTAAGTGCTGCCACCATAAAAAAAATGTTGTTCTAACTTGATAAAATCAGGAATTAGGCTAAGTGTCGTCGCCATCCAAACAGTACAATTCAGCCTCACATGAACCCAAACTCTGGCTAAGTGCCTTCATCTTTAAAATAATGCAGTTAGACCTCGCTCAAACAAGGACTTAGGCTAAGTGCCTTCGCTGTCAAAATAGTGCAGTTCAACCTCACTCATATCGAGACTTAGGCTAAGTGCCTTCACCATCAAAACAGTCTAGTTTGACCTCGCTCGAACTGGTACTCGAGCTAAGTGTCGTTGACATCAAAATAATGCTGTTCGACCTTGCTATAATAGGGACTCATCATAAGCGACTTCTCTGTCAAAATAGTGCAGTTCGACCTGACTCGAAAAAGGACTCAGGCTAAGTGCCTTTGCCATCAAAACAGTGTAGTTTGACCTTGCTAAAATCGGGACCCAAGCTAAGTGCCTTCGCAATCAAAATAGTGCATTTCGACCACACTCGAACTAGGAATCAGGCTAGGTGCCCTCTCTATGAAAATAGTGTAGTTTGACTTGCTCGAACCAGGACTCAAGCTAAGTGCCTTCTCCATCAAAATAGTGCAGTTAGACCTCGCTCTAACGGAGACATAGGCTAAGTGCCTTCGCTATGAAAATAGTGTAGTTTGACCACACTGGAACTGGGACTCGAGTTAAGTACCTTCGCCATCAAAATAATACAATTTGACCTCGTTTGAATTGGGACTGAGGCTAACTACATTTTCCATCAAAACAGTATAGTTCAACCTTGCTCGAACTGGGACTCGGTCTAAGTGCCTTTGCAATCAAAATAGTACAGATCAACCTCCCTCGAAATGGGACTCATGCAAAGTGCCTTTGCCTCCAAAATAAAATAGTTTTACCTCAATTGAACCGGGACTCAGGCTAAGTGCATGTGCCATCAAAACAATGCAGTTCTATCTCGCTCGAACTAGGACTTAGGCTAAGTGTTGTGACCATAAAAAAAGTGAAGTTTGACTTTGGTTGAATTAGGGTTCAGGCTATGTGCCTTCGCCATTCAAATAGTACAGTTTCACCTCACTCTAACTTAGACTTAGGCTAAGTGCCTTCGCCATCAAAATAGTATAGTTCGACCTTTCTTGAACTGGGACTCAGGCTAAGTGCCTTCACCATCAAATTAGTGCACTTCGACCTCACTGGAATTGGGACGCAAGCTATTTATCTTTGCAATCAAAATAATGTAGTTCAACCCGCTTGAGCTCGGATTCAGTCTAAGTTCCTTCACTATCAAAATATTGTAGTTTGACCTTGCTCAAACCAAGACTCACGATAAGTTCTTTCACCATCAAAACAGTGCAGTACGACCTCTCACGAATCGGGACTCAAGCTAAGAGACTTCGCCATCAAAATAGTGTAGTACGACCTCGCTTAAACAGGGACTCAGGCTATATTCCTTCACCATCAAAACAATGCAGTTCAACCTAGCTCGAGATGGGACTCAAGCTAAGTTCCTTCGCCAACAAAACACTGCAGTTCGACCTCGCTCAAATCAGAACTGGGATAAGTGCCTTCATAGTTAAAACATTACAGTTAGACCTCACTTAAACCGGGACTCAAGCTAAGTAACTTTGCCACCAAAACAGTGTAGTTCGACCTTGTTCAAATCGAGACCCATGCTAAGTGCCTTTACAATCAAAACAGTGCAGTTCGACCTCACTCGAAGTAGAAATCGGGCTAAGTGCCCTCACTAACAAAATAGTGCAGTTCGACCTTGCTCGAACCAGGACTCGAACTAAGTTCCTTTTCCATCAAAACAGTGTAGTTAGACCACGCTCGAACTGGGACTTAGGCTAAGTGCCTTCACTATTAAAATAGTGTAGTTCAACCTTGCTTGAACTAGGACCCGAGCTAAGTACCTTCGCCACCAATATAATGTAGTTTGACCCCGCTCGAACTGGGACTGAGACTAAATACCTTTTCGATCAAAACAGTGTAGTTCAATCTCGCTTGAACTAGACTCGCGATAAGTGCCTCTGCCATCAAAATAGCGCAGTTCGACCTCACGCGAACTGGGACTCAAGCTAAGTGCCCTTGCCATAAAAATAAAGAGGTCGACCTCAATAAAATCGGGACTCAGGCTAAGTGCCTTCCCCATCAAAACAGTGCAGTTTGACTTCACTCGAACTACGACTCAGGTTAAGTGTTGGGACCATCAAAATATTGTAGTTTGACTTTGCTTGAATCAGGCTCAAGGTATGTCCCTTTGCCATCCAAACAGTACAGTTTGACCACGCTTGAACATGGACTCAGGCTAAGTGTCTTCACCATTAAAATAGTGTAATTCGACCTTACTTGAACTGGTACTAAGGCTAAGTACCTTCGCCATCAAATTAATGCACTTTGACCTCGCTTGAACTGGCACTTAGGCTAACTATCTTCACTATCAAAATAATGCAGTTCAACCCGCTCGAGCTCGAACTCAGTCTAAGTGCCTTCGCCATCAAAATATTGCAGTTTGACCTTGCTCGAACCAGGACTCATGCTAAGTGCTTTTTCCATTAAAACAATGCAGTATGACCTCACTCAAATTGGGACTCAAGCTAAGAGACTTCGCCATCAAAACAGTACAGTATGACCTCACTCGTAGCGGGACTCAAGCTATGTTCCTTCACCATCAAAACTATGCAGTTAGACCTCGTTTGAGCTGGGACTCAAGTTAATTGCCTTTGCCATAAAATAACTATAGTTTGACCTGGCTCGAATCGGAACTGGGGCTAACTACCATTGTCATTAGAATAGTGTTGTTTGACCGCACTCGAACTAGGACTCGGGCTAAGTGCGTTCACCACCAAAATAGTATTGTTCGACCTTGCTCGAACTAGGACATAGGCTAAGTTCCTTAAAAGTCCAGTTTGACCTCGCTCGAACCGGGACTCAAGAAAAGTGCCTTCACCATCAAAATAGTACAATTTGACCGCGCTCCAACTAGGACTCAAGCTAAGTGCTTTTGCCATCAAAATAGTGCATTTCGAGCTAAGTGCCTTCGCCATCAAAACACTACATTTTGAGCTTGCTCGCACGGACACTCAGGCTAAGTGCCTTCACCATCAAAATAGTGCATTTCGACCTCACACGAACCAGGACTCAAGCTAAGTGCCTTCGCCATCAAAATAGTGCAATTTGACCTCGCTCGAACCGGGACTCAAGCTAAGTGCCTTATCCTTCAAAATAGTCTAGTTCGACCTCGCTCGAATTATGACTCAAGCTATATGCCTTTAACATCACAATAGTGCAGTTCAAACTTGCTCGCACTAAGACTCAGGCTAAGTGCCTTTGCCATAAAAATAGCATAGTTTAACCTTGCTCGAACAGGGACTCACCCTATGTGCCTTCGCTATCAGAACAATGCAGTTCGACCTCGCTCGAACTACGACACGGGCTTAGTGCATTCGCCATCAAAACAATGTTGTTTGACCTCACTAGAATTCGGACTCGGGCCAAGTGCCTTCACTATATATATAGTGCACTTCGACCTTGCTCGAACCATAACTCAAGCTAAGTATCTTCGCCATCAAAATTGTGCAGTTCGACCCGCTCGAATCGGGACTCAGGCTAAGTGCCTTCTCCAGCAAAATAATGCAGTTTGTACATCCTTGAACTAGGACTCAAGCTAAGTTCCTCCGCCATCAAAATAGTGCAGTTTGACCCCGCTCAAACCGGGACTCAGGCTAAGTGCCTTCGCCATCAAAATAGTGCAGTTCAACCTTACTTGAATTGGAACTCAAGGTAAGTGCCTTCGTCATAAAAAATGTGTAGTTTGACCACACTTTAACTAGGACTCAGGCTAAGTGCCTTCGACATCAAAATGGTGTAGTTCGACCTTGCTTGTATCAGGACACAAATTAAATGCCTTCACCATCAAAATAATACAGTTAGTCCTCATTCGAACTAGGACTCAGGCTAAGTTCCTTCACCATTAAATAGTACAGTTTGAACTTCCTCGAACTATGACTTAGGCTAAGTACCATCATCATCAAAACCGTGCAGTTCAACCTCGCTCGAACTAGGACTCATGCTAAGTTCCTTCACCATCAAAATAGTGTATGTCAAACAGGCTCACACTAGGATTCAGGCTAAGTGCCTACACCATCATAATAGTACAGTTCAACCTCACTTTAACCAGGACTCGGGCTAAGTGCCTTCTCCATCAAAATAGTATTGTTCGAACTTGC
>JASVEL010013731.1:0-169091 GCA_032618575.1 Nicotiana noctiflora | reverse complement strand
AGATTGTAGTATGTTCATCGGCCTACGACAACCACAAAAGTCCATTTGACTAATACATTTGTAGTAATAGGGCCTTCTGTTTATATATCGTGGTTGTTATTTAGTAATTGACCATGAATGAATATGATTTCATTTATATATTAGGACGCATCGGCCTACGACAATAACATAAGTCCATTTGACTAATACGATTGTAGTCATAACAGATTGGGAGTAATGTAGTACGATTGTAGTAGAACGCATCGGCCTACGACAACCACATAAGTCCATTTGACTAATACGATTGTAGTCATAACAGATTGGGAGTAATGTAATACAATTGTAGTAGGATGCATCGACCTACGACAACCACATATGTCCATTTGACTAATACGTTTGTAGTAATAGGACCTTCCATTTATATATCGTTGTTATTATTTAGTAATTGACCGTCTATGAATATTATTTCATTCATATACTAAGACGCATCGGCTTACGACAACCACATAGGTCCATTTGACTAATACGATCATAGTCATAACAGATTGGGAGTATTGTAATACGATTTTAGTAGAATGCATCGGCCCACGACAACCACATATGTCTATTTGACTAATACGTTTGTAGTAATAGGACCTTCTGTTTATATATCGTGGTTGTTATTTAGTAATTGTCCGTGAATGAATATGATTTAATTTATATACTAGGACGCATCGACCTACAACAATCACACAAGTCCATTTGACTAATACGATTGTAGTCATAACAGATTGGGAGTAATGTAATACGATTGTAGTAGGACGCATCGGCCTACGAAAACCACATAAGTCCATTTGACTAATACGTTTGTAGTAATAGGACCTTCTGTTTATATATCGTGGTTTTCATTTAGTAATTGACCGTGAATGAATATGATTTCATTTATATACTAGGACGCATCGGCCTATGACAATCACATAAGTCCATTTAACTAATACGACTGTAGTCATAACAAATTGGGAGTAATGTAATACGATTGTAGTAGGACGCATCGGCCTACGACAACCACATAAGTCCATTTGACTAATACGATTGTAGTAATAGGACCTTCTGTTTATATATTGTGGTTTTTATATACTAGGACGCATCGGCCTACAACAATCACATAAGTCCATTTGACTAATACGATTGTAGTAATAGGACCATCCATTTATATATCGTTGTTATTATTTAGTAATTGACCGTCTATGAATATTATTTCATTCATATACTAAGACGCATCGGCTTACGACAACCACATAGGTCCATTTGACTAATACGATCATAGTCATAACAGATTGGGAGTATTGTAATACTATTTTAGTAGGATGCATCGGCCCACGACAACCACATATATCCATTTGACTAATACGTTTGTAGTAATAGGACCTTCTATTTATATATCGTGGTTGTTATTTAGTAATTGTCCGTGAATGAATATGATTTCATTTATATACTAGGACGTATCGGCCTACAACAATTACATAAGTCCATTTGACTAATACGATTGTAGTCATAACAGATTGGGTGTAATGTAATACGATTGTAGTAGGACGCATCGGCCTACGACAACCACATAAGTCCATTTGACTAATACGTTTGTAGTAATAGGACCTTCTGTTTATATATCGTGGTTGTCATTTAGTAATTGACCATGAATGAATATGATTTCATTTATATACTAGGACGCATCGGCCTACGACAATCACATAAGTCCATTTGACTAATACGATTGTAGTCATAACAGATTGGGAGTAATGTAGTACGATTGTAGTAGAACGCATCGGCCTACGACAACCACATAAGTCCATTTGACTAATACGATTGTAGTCATAACAGATTGGGAGTAATGTAATACAATTGTAGTAGGATGCATCGACCTACGACAACCACATACTGGGACGCATTGGCCTACGACAACAACATACTAGGACGCATCGGCCTACGACAACCACATAAGTTCATTTGACTAATACGTTTGTAGTAATAGGACCTTCTGTTTATATATCGTGGTTGTTATTTAGTAATTGACCGTGAATGAATGTGATTTCATTTATATACTAGGACGCATCGGCCTACAACAATCACATAAGTCCATTTGACTAATACGATTGTAGTAATAGGACCATCCGTTTATATATCGTTGTTATTATTTAGTAATTGACCGTCTATGAATATTATTTCATTCATATACTAAGACGCATCGGCTTACGACAACCACATAAGTCCATTTGACTAATAGGCTTGTAGTCATCACTGATCGGGAATAATGTAATACAATTGTAGTAGGACGCATCGGCCAACGACAACCACATACTAGGACGCATCGGCCTACGACAACCACATATGTCCATTTGACTAATACGTTTGTAGTAATATGACCTTCTGTTTATATATCGTGGTTGTTATTTAGTAATTGACCGTGAATGAATATGATTTCATTTATATACTAGGACGCATCGGCCTACGGTAATCACATAAGTCCATTTGACTAATACAATTGTAGTCATAATAGATTAAGAGTAATGTAATAAGATTGTAGTATGTTCATCGGCCTACGACAACCACATAAGTCCATTTGACTAATACATTTGTAGTAATAGGACCTTCTGTTTATATATCGTGGTTGTTATTTAGTAATTGACCATGAATGAATATGATTTCATTTATATACTAGGACGCATCGGCCTACGACAATCACATAAGTCCATTTGACTAATACGATTGTAGTCATAACAGATTGGGAGTAATGTAGTACGATTGTAGTAGAACGCATCGGCCTACGACAACCACATAAGTCCATTTGACTAATACGATTGTAGTCATAACAGATTGGGAGTAATGTAATACAATTGTAGTAGGATGCATCGACCTACGACAACCACATACTAGGACGCATCGGCCTACGACAACCACATACTAGGACGCATCGGCCTACGACAACCACATAAGTCCATTTGACTAATACGTTTGTAGTAATAGGACCTTCTGTTTATATATCGTGGTTGTTATTTAGTAATTGACCATGAATGAATATGATTTCATTTATATACTAGGACGCATCGGCCTACGACAATCACATAAGTCCATTTGACTAATACAATTGTAGTCACAACAGATTGGGAGTAATGTAGTACGATTGTAGTAGAACGCATCGGCCTACGACAACCACATAAGTCCATTTGACTAATACGATTGTAGTCATAACAGATTGGGAGTAATGTAATACAATTGTAGTAGGATGCATCGACCTACGACAACCACATACTAGGACGCATCGGCCTATGACAACCACATACTAGGACGCATCGGCCTATAACAACCACATAAGTCCATTTGACTAATACGTTTGTAGTAATAGGACCTTCTGTTTATATATCAAGGTTGTTATTTAGTAATTGACCGTGAATGAATGTGATTTCATTTATATACTATGATGCATCGGCCTACAACAATCACATAAGTCCATTTGACTAATACGATTGTAGTAATAGGACCATCCGTTTATATATCGTTGTTATTATTTAGTAATTGACCGTCTATGAATATTATTTCATTCATATACTAAGACGCATCGGGTTACGACAACCACATAAGTCCATTTGACTAATACGATCGTAGTCATAACAGATTGGGAGTATTGTAATACGATTGTAGTAGGATGCATCGGCCCACGACAACCATATAAGTCCATTTGACTAATACGTTTGTAGTAATAGGACCTTCTGTTTATATATCGTGGTTGTTATTTAGAAATTGCCCGTGAATGAATATGATTTCATCTATATACTAGGACGCATCGGCCTAGAACAATCACATAAATCCATTTGACTAATACGATTGTAGTCATAACAGATTGGGAGTAATGTAATACGATTGTAGTAGGACGCATCAGCCTACGACAACCACATAAGTCCATTTGACTAATACGTTTGTAGTAATAGGAACTTCTGTTTATATATCGTGGTTGTCATTTAGTAATTGACTGTGAATGAATATGATTTAATTTATATAGTAGGACGCATCGGCCTATGACAATCACATAAGTCCATCTGACTAATACAATTGTAGTCATAAACCTTCCGTATATATATCGTGGTTGTTATTTAGTAATTGACCATGAATGAATATGATTGCATTCATATACTTGGACACATCGGCCTACGACAATCACATAAGTCCATTTGACTAATACGATTGTAGTCATAACAGATTGGGAGTAATGTAATACGATTGTAGTAGGACGCATCGGTCTACGACAACCACATAAGTCCATTTGACTAATACGATTGTAGTTATCGGACCTTCCATTTTTATATATCGTGGTTGTTAGTTAGTAATTGACCGTGAATGAATATTATTTCATTCATATACTAGGACGCATCGGCCTACGACAACCACATAAGTCCATTTGACTAATACGCTTGTAGTCATAACTGATTGGGAATAATGTAATACAATTGTAGTAGGACGCATCGGCCTACGACAACCACATACTAGGATGCATCGGCCTACGACAACCACATATGTCCATTTGACTAATACGTTTGTAGTAATAGGACCTTCGTTTATATATCGTGGTTGTTATTTAGTAATTGACCGTGAATGAATATGATTTCATTTATATACTAGGACGCATCGGCCTACGACAATCACATAAGTCCATTTGACTAATACAATTGTAGTCATAACAGATTAGGAGTAATGTAATACGATTGTAGTATGTTCATCGGCCTACGACAACCACATAAGTCCATTTGACTAATACATTTGCAGTAATAGGACCTTCTGTTTATATATCGTGGTTGTTATTTAGTAATTGACAGTGAATTAATATGATTTAATTTATATACTAGGACGCATCGGCCTACGACAATCACGTAAGTCCATTTGACTAATACGATTGTAGTAATAGGACCTTCCTTTTATATATCGTGGTTGTTATTTAGTAATTGACCATCTATGAATATTATTTCATTCATATACTATGACGCATCGACCTACGACAACCACATAAGTCCATTTGACTAATACGATTGTAGTCATAACAAATTGGGAGTAATATCATACGTTCATACTAGGATGCATCGGCCTACGACAACCACATAAGTCTATTTGACTAATTTGATTGTAGTAATAGAACCTTCCGTTTTTATATCGTGGTTGTTATTTAGTAATTGACCATCTATGAATATTATTTCATTCATATACTAGGACGCATCGGCCTACGATAACCACATAAGTCCATTGGACTAATTAGATTGTAGTCATAGTAACTTCTATTTACATATCGTGGTTGTTATTTAGTAATTGACCATGAATGAATATGATTTCATTCGTATACTGGGACGCATCGGCCTACGACAACCACATAAGTCCATTTGACTAATACGATTGTAGTCATAACAGATTGGGAGTAATGTAATACGATTGTAGCCATAACAGATTTGACTAATACGATTGTAGTCATAACAGATTGGGAGTAATGTAATACGATTGTAGTAGGACGCATCGGCCTACGACAACCACATAAGTCCATATGACTAATACGATTGTAGTCATAACGGATTGGGAGTAATGTAATACAATTGTAGTAGGACGCATCGGCCTACGACTACCACATAAGTCCATTTGACTAATACGATTATAGTAATAGGACATTCCGTTTATATATCATTGTTATTATTTAGTAATTGACTGTCTATGAATATTATTTCATTCATATACTAAGACGCATTGGCTTACGACAACCACATAAGTCCATTTGACTAACACGATTGTAGTCATAACAGATTGGGAGTATTGTAACAAGATTGTAGTAGGATGCATTGGCCCACGACAACCACATAAGTCCATTTGACTAATACGTTTGTAGTAATAGGACCTTCTGTTTATATATCGTGGTTGTTATTTAGTAATTGTCCGTGAATGAATATGATTTCATTTATATACTAGGACGTATCGGCCTACAACAATTACATAAGTCCATTTGACTAATACGATTGTAGTCATAACAGATTGGGTGTAATGTAATACGATTGTAGTAGGACGCATCGGCCTACGACAACCACATAAGTCCATTTGACTAATACGTTTGTAGTAATAGGACCTTCTGTTTATATATCGTGGTTGTCATTTAGTAATTGACCGTGAATGAATATGATTTCATTTATATACTAGGACGCATCGGCCTATGACAATCACATAAGTCCATTTGACTAATACGATTGTAGTCATAACAGATTGGGAGTAATGTAATACGATTGTAGTAGGACACATCGGCCTACGACAACCACATAAGTCCATTTGACTAATACGTTTGTAGTAATAGGACCTTCTGCTTATATATCGTGATTGTTATTTAGTAATTGACCATGAATGAATGTGATTTCATTTATATACTAGGACGCATCGGCCTACGACAATCACATAAGTCCATTTGACTAATATGATTGTAGTCATAACAGATTGGGACTAATGTAATACGATTGTAGTAGAACGCATCGGCCTACGACAACCACATAAGTCCATTTGACTAATACGATTGTAGTTATCGGACCTTCCCTTTTTATATATCGTGGTTGTTATTTAGTAATTGACCGTGAATGAATATTATTTCTTTCATATACTAGGACGCATCGGCCTACGACAACCACATAAGTCCATTTGACTAATACGCTTGTAGTCATAACTGATTGGGAATAATGTAATACAATTGTAGTAGGACGCATCGGCCTACGACAACCACATACTAGGACGCATCGGCCTACGACAACCACATAAGTCCATTTGACTAATACGCTTGTAGTCATAACTGATTGGGAATAATGTAATACAATTGTAGTAGGACGCATCGGCCTACGACAACCACATACTAGGACGCATCTGCCTACGACAACCACATATGTCCATTTGACTAATACGTTTGTAGTAATAGGACCTTCTGTTTATATATCGTGGTTGTTATTTAGTAATTGACCGTGAATGGAAATGATTTCATTTATATACTAGGACGCATCGGCCTACGACAATCACATAAGTCCATTTGACTAATACAATTGTAGTCATAACAGATTAGGAGTAATGTAATAAGATTGTAGTATGTTCATCGGCCTACGACAACCACATAAGTCCATTTGACTAATACATTTGTAGTAATAGGACCTTCTGTTTATATATCGTGGTTGTTATTTAGTAATTGACCATGAATGAATATTATTTCATTCATATACTAGAACGCATCGGCCTACAACAACCACATATGTTTCGGAGGCTCGTGGGAACAGTTTCTACCATTAGCAGAGTTCGCCTACAATAACAGCTACCAGTCTAGCATCCAGATGGCCCCGTTTGAGGCGTTGTATGGTAGGCGATGTCGATCACCAGTTGGATGGTTTGAACCGGGAGAGGCTCGATTGTTGTGTATAGACTTAGTTCAGGAGGCCTTGGATAAGGTCAAGACTATTCAGGAGAGATTGCGTTCAGCTCAGTCCAGGCAGAAGACTTATGCGGATCGTAAAGTTCGAAATGTAGATTTCATGGTTGGTGAATGAGTATTGCTTCGAGTGTCGCCTATGAAGGGCGTGATGAGGTTCGGGAAGAAGGGCAAGGTCAGCCCTAGGTATATTGGTCCATTTGAGATTCTAGATAGAGTGGGAGGGGTGGCTTACAAACTAGCTTTGCCGCCTAGCTTATCAGGCCGTGCATCCAGTTTTTCATGTATCTATGCTTCGGAGATACCACGGCGATCCCACACATGTGTTAGACTTTAGTACTGTCCAATTGGACAATGATCTATCTTACGAGGAGGAGCCGGTGGCCATTCTAGACCGGCAGGGTTCGACAGTTGAGGTCGAAGAGTTATCCTTCTGTGCGTGTTCAGTGGAGAGGTCAGCCTCCTGAGGCATCGACCTGGGAGTCGGAGTCTGATATGCGGAGCCGCTACCCACATTTGTTTCCTGACTCAGGTACTTCTTTCTTTTGTCCGTTCGAGGACGAACGGTTGTTTTAGAGGTGGAGATTGTGACGACCCAAAGGGTCATCACTTATTTTATTAATCATTTCGAGCTTCTGAGGCCTTGAAAACCTTATTCTATGTTACCTCGATTTACGTGCATGATCCGAGCATGTAGCCGGAAAGATTTTGTGATAGAAAATATGCATTCTATGAGAAATTTAGAGAAAAATGATATTAATAGTGATATGGTTGACTTCGGTCAACATTTTTGGTAAACGGACCCGGACCCGAGATTGGATGGTCCCGAAAGGTCCGTAGGAAAATATGGGACTTGGACATGCGTCCGGAGTCGAATTCTGAGGCCTAGAGCCCAAGTTATGAATTTTTCTGTGAAATTGTTTTTGATGTAATTATTAAAGGAAACTGAATTGATTGACCTTGGTATCGGGCTCGTATTTTGGTTCCGACGCCCGGTACAAGTCTTAAATATTATATATGTGCTCTCTGCAATGTTTGAACCGGGACTCACGCTAACTGCCTTCACCATAAAAAAGTCCAGTTCGACCTTGCTCGAACTGGGATCGGGCTAAGTGCCTTTTCCATCAATATAGTGTAGTTCGACCTCGCTTGAACTTGGATTTAGGCTAATTTCCTTCGCGTCAAAACAGTACAGTTTGACCTCGCTCGAACCGAGACTCAGTCTAAGTGCCTTTGCCATCAAAACTGTGCACTTTGATCCTCCTTGAACTGGGATTCAGGATAAGTGCCTTCACTTTCAAAATAGTGCAGTTTTACCTTGCTCGAACTGGGACTCTAGCTATGTGCCTTCGCCAACTATTCAAACTCGCTCGAACAAGAACCCATGGTTAGTGCATTTGCAATAAAAATAGTGTAGTTCAACCTCGCTTGAACCAAGACTCAGGCTACGTGCCTTCACCATCAAAACATTGTTGTTCGACCTCACTCGAACCGGGACTCAGGCTAACTGCGTTTTCTATAAAAATTGTCTAGTTCGATCTCGCTCTAACTGGGACTCAGGCTATGTGCCTTCGCCATCAAAATAGTGTAGTTCGACCATGCTTGTATTGGGACTTAGGCTAAGTGCATTTGCCATCAAAATAGTGCAATTCGACCTCGCTCGAACTGGGACTCAGTCTAAGTAGCCTTGCTATCAAAATAATGCAGTTTGACCTTCCTCGAACCGGGATTGAGGCTAAGTGCCATTACCATCAGAGTAGTGTTGTTTGATCTCGCTTGAACGGGGACTCAAGCTAAGTGCGCTCGCTATCAAAATAGTGCAGTTTGACCTCGCTGCAACTAGGACTCTTGCTAACTGTTGTCACCAACAAAATAGTGTAGTTTGACCTCGCTAGAATCAAGACCCAGGCTAAGTGCATTTGCTATCCAAACAGTACAGTTCGACCTCTCTTGAACTAGGACTCAAGATAAGTGCCTTCGCCTCCAAAATAGTGTAGTTAGACCTCTCTCAAACCGGGACTTAGGCTAAGTTCCTTCTCCATCAAAATAGTGCAGTTCGAGGTCGCATAAACCGGGACTCATTCTACGTGCCTTCGCAATCCAAATAGTGCAGTTTGACATCGCTCAAACTCGGACTCAAGCTAAGTGCATTTACTATCAAAATAGTGCAGTTCGACCTCGCTTGAATTGGGACTTAGGGTAAGTGCCTTCGCCATCAAAATAGTGCAGTTCGACCTTGCTTGAAGTGGGACACAAGCTAAATGTCTTCGACATCAAATAAGTGCAGTTCAACCTCGCTTGAACTAGGACTTAGGCTAACTGTCTTCGCCATCAAAATAGTGTAGTACAACATGCTCGAGCTAGGAGTCAGGCTACGTGTCGTCGACATCAAAACATTGCAGTTCAACCTTGCTCGAACCAAGACTCACGCTAAGTGCCTTCGCCATCAAAATTGTGCAATACGACCTCCCTTGAACAGGGACTCAATCGAAGTGCCCTCGCCATCAAAATGGTGCAGTATGACGTCACTCGAATTGGGACTCAAGCTAAGTGCCTTAGTCATCAAAATAGTCCAATTCAACCTTGGTCAAACCAACATTTAGGATAAGTGCCTTCGCCATCAAAATAGTACAGTTCCACCTCGCTCAAACTAGGATTCAGGCTAAGTGCCTTTGCCATCAAAACAGATCAGTTCGATTTCACTCGAGTTGGGACTCAGGCTAAGTACCTTTGCCATCAAAATGCTGTAGTTCAACCTAGCTCAGACCGATACTGGGGCTAAGTGCCTTTGCCATCAGAATAGAGTTGTTTGAGCTTGCTCGAATTGGGACTAGGTCTAACTGCCTTCACAATCAAAATAGTGTATTTTGACCACGCTTGAATCGGGACTTAGGCTAAGTGCCTTCTCAATCAAAATAGTCCAGTTAGACCTTGATCGAACTAAGACTTAGGTGAAGTGACTTCGCCATCAAAATAGTGCAGTTCAACCTCGCTCCAGTTGGCACTAAAGCTAAGTTCCTTGCAATGAAAAATAGTGTAGTTTGACATTACTTGAGGTGGGATTAGGCTAAGTGCCTTCTCCATCAAAATAGTATAGTTTGACCTCGCTCGAACCAAGACTCAGGCTAAGTGCTGCCACCATAAAAAAAATGTTGTTCTAACTTGATAAAATCAGGAATTAGGCTAAGTGTCGTCGCCATCCAAACAGTACAATTCAGCCTCACATGAACCCAAACTCTGGCTAAGTGCCTTCATCTTTAAAATAATGCAGTTAGACCTCGCTCAAACAAGGACTTAGGCTAAGTGCCTTCGCTGTCAAAATAGTGCAGTTCAACCTCACTCATATCGGGACTTAGGCTAAGTGCCTTCACCATCAAAACAGTCTAGTTTGACCTCGCTCGAACTGGTACTCGAGCTAAGTGTCGTTGACATCAAAATAGTGCTGTTCGACCTTGCTATAATAGGGACTCATCATAAGCGACTTCTCTGTCAAAATAGTGCAGTTCGACCTGACTCGAAAAAGGACTCAGGCTAAGTGCCTTTGCCATCAAAACAGTGTAGTTTGACCTTGCTAAAATCGGGACCCAAGCTAAGTGCCTTCGCAATCAAAATAGTGCATTTCGACCACACTCGAACTAGGAATCAGGCTAGGTGCCCTCTCTATGAAAATAGTGTAGTTTGACTTGCTCGAACCAGGACTCAAGCTAAGTGCCTTCTCCATCAAAATAGTGCAGTTAGACCTCGCTCTAACTGAGACATAGGCTAAGTGCCTTCGCTATGAAAATAGTGTAGTTTGACCACACTGGAACTGGGACTCGAGTTAAGTACCTTCGCCATCAAAATAATACAATTTGACCTCGTTTGAATTGGGACTGAGGCTAACTACATTTTCCATCAAAACAGTATAGTTCAACCTTGCTCGAACTGGGACTCGGTCTAAGTGCCTTTGCAATCAAAATAGTACAGATCAACCTCCCTCGAAATGGGACTCATGCAAAGTGCCTTTGCCTCCAAAATAAAATAGTTTTACCTCAATTGAACCGGGACTCAGGCTAAGTGCATGTGCCATCAAAACAATGCAGTTCTATCTCGCTCGAACTAGGACTTAGGCTAAGTGTTGTGACCATAAAAAAAGTGAAGTTTGACTTTGGTTGAATTAGGGTTCAGGCTATGTGCCTTCGCCATTCAAATAGTACAGTTTCACCTCACTCTAACTTAGACTTAGGCTAAGTGCCTTCGCCATCAAAATAGTATAGTTCGACCTTTCTTGAACTGGGACTCAGGCTAAGTGCCTTCACCATCAAATTAGTGCACTTCGACCTCACTGGAATTGGGACGCAAGCTATTTATCTTTGCAATCAAAATAATGTAGTTCAACCCGCTTGAGCTCGGATTCAGTCTAAGTTCCTTCACTATCAAAATATTGTAGTTTGACCTTGCTCAAACCAAGACTCACGATAAGTTCTTTCACCATCAAAACAGTGCAGTACGACCTCTCACGAATCGGGACTCAAGCTAAGAGACTTCGCCATCAAAATAGTGTAGTACGACCTCGCTTAAACAGGGACTCAGGCTATATTCCTTCACCATCAAAACAATGCAGTTCAACCTAGCTCGAGATGGGACTCAAGCTAAGTTCCTTCGCCAACAAAACACTGCAGTTCGACCTCGCTCAAATCAGAACTGGGATAAGTGCCTTCATAGTTAAAACATTACAGTTAGACCTCACTTAAACCGGGACTCAAGCTAAGTAACTTTGCCACCAAAACAGTGTAGTTCGACCTTGTTCAAATCGAGACCCATGCTAAGTGCCTTTACAATCAAAACAGTGCAGTTCGACCTCACTCGAAGTAGAAATCGGGCTAAGTGCCCTCACTAACAAAATAGTGCAGTTCGACCTTGCTCGAACCAGGACTCGAACTAAGTTCCTTTTCCATCAAAACAGTGTAGTTAGACCACGCTCGAACTGGGACTTAGGCTAAGTGCCTTCACCATTAAAATAGTGTAGTTCAACCTTGCTTGAACTAGGACCCGAGCTAAGTACCTTCGCCACCAATATAATGTAGTTTGACCCCGCTCGAACTGGGACTGAGACTAAATACCTTTTCGATCAAAACAGTGTAGTTCAATCTCGCTTGAACTAGACTCGCGATAAGTGCCTCTGCCATCAAAATAGCGCAGTTCGACCTCACGCGAACTGGGACTCAAGCTAAGTGCCCTTGCCATAAAAATAAAGAGGTCGACCTCAATAAAATCGGGACTCAGGCTAAGTGCCTTCCCCATCAAAACAGTGCAGTTTGACTTCACTCGAACTACGACTCAGGTTAAGTGTTGGGACCATCAAAATATTGTAGTTTGACTTTGCTTGAATCAGGCTCAAGGTATGTCCCTTTGCCATCCAAACAGTACAGTTTGACCACGCTTGAACATGGACTCAGGCTAAGTGTCTTCACCATTAAAATAGTGTAATTCGACCTTACTTGAACTGGTACTAAGGCTAAGTACCTTCGCCATCAAATTAATGCACTTTGACCTCGCTTGAACTGGCACTTAGGCTAACTATCTTCACTATCAAAATAATGCAGTTCAACCCGCTCGAGCTCGAACTCAGTCTAAGTGCCTTCGCCATCAAAATATTGCAGTTTGACCTTGCTCGAACCAGGACTCATGCTAAGTGCTTTTTCCATTAAAACAATGCAGTATGACCTCACTCAAATTGGGACTCAAGCTAAGAGACTTCGCCATCAAAACAGTACAGTATGACCTCACTCGTAGCGGGACTCAAGCTATGTTCCTTCACCATCAAAACTATGCAGTTAGACCTCGTTTGAGCTGGGACTCAAGTTAATTGCCTTTGCCATAAAATAACTATAGTTTGACCTGGCTCGAATCGGAACTGGGGCTAACTACCATTGTCATTAGAATAGTGTTGTTTGACCGCACTCGAACTAGGACTCGGGCTAAGTGCGTTCACCACCAAAATAGTATTGTTCGACCTTGCTCGAACTAGGACATAGGCTAAGTTCCTTAAAAGTCCAGTTTGACCTCGCTCGAACCGGGACTCAAGAAAAGTGCCTTCACCATCAAAATAGTACAATTTGACCGCGCTCCAACTAGGACTCAAGCTAAGTGCTTTTGCCATCAAAATAGTGCATTTCGAGCTAAGTGCCTTCGCCATCAAAACACTACATTTTGAGCTTGCTCGCACGGACACTCAGGCTAAGTGCCTTCACCATCAAAATAGTGCATTTCGACCTCACACGAACCAGGACTCAAGCTAAGTGCCTTCGCCATCAAAATAGTGCAATTTGACCTCGCTCGAACCGGGACTCAAGCTAAGTGCCTTATCCTTCAAAATAGTCTAGTTCGACCTCGCTCGAATTATGACTCAAGCTATATGCCTTTAACATCACAATAGTGCAGTTCAAACTTGCTCGCACTAAGACTCAGGCTAAGTGCCTTTGCCATAAAAATAGCATAGTTTAACCTTGCTCGAACAGGGACTCACCCTATGTGCCTTCGCTATCAGAACAATGCAGTTCGACCTCGCTCGAACTACGACACGGGCTTAGTGCATTCGCCATCAAAACAATGTTGTTTGACCTCACTAGAATTCGGACTCGGGCCAAGTGCCTTCACTATATATATAGTGCACTTCGACCTTGCTCGAACCATAACTCAAGCTAAGTATCTTCGCCATCAAAATTGTGCAGTTCGACCCGCTCGAATCGGGACTCAGGCTAAGTGCCTTCTCCAGCAAAATAATGCAGTTTGTACATCCTTGAACTAGGACTCAAGCTAAGTTCCTCCGCCATCAAAATAGTGCAGTTTGACCCCGCTCAAACCGGGACTCAGGCTAAGTGCCTTCGCCATCAAAATAGTGCAGTTCAACCTTACTTGAATTGGAACTCAAGGTAAGTGCCTTCGTCATAAAAAATGTGTAGTTTGACCACACTTTAACTAGGACTCAGGCTAAGTGCCTTCGACATCAAAATGGTGTAGTTCGACCTTGCTTGTATCAGGACACAAATTAAATGCCTTCACCATCAAAATAATACAGTTAGTCCTCATTCGAACTAGGACTCAGGCTAAGTTCCTTCACCATTAAATAGTACAGTTTGAACTTCCTCGAACTATGACTTAGGCTAAGTACCATCATCATCAAAACCGTGCAGTTCAACCTCGCTCGAACTAGGACTCATGCTAAGTTCCTTCACCATCAAAATAGTGTATGTCAAACAGGCTCACACTAGGATTCAGGCTAAGTGCCTACACCATCATAATAGTACAGTTCAACCTCACTTTAACCAGGACTCGGGCTAAGTGCCTTCTCCATCAAAATAGTATTGTTCGAACTTGCTATATTCGGGACTCAGCATAAGTGACTTCTCCATCAAAATAGTGATGTTAGACCTCACTCGAACTAGGACTCAGGCTAAGTGCCTTCACCATCAATACAGTGTAGTTTGACCTTGCTCAAATTAGGACCCAAGCTAAGTACCTTCATAATGAAAACAGTGCAGTTCGACCGTACTCGAACTAGGACTCAAGCTAAGTGCCCTCTCTATAAAAATAGTTTAGTTTGACTTGCTCGAACTAGGACTCGAGATAAGTGTCTTCTACATCAAAATAGTGCAGTTAGACCTTGCTCTAACTTTAACATAGGCTAAGTGCCTTCGCCATCAAAATATTATAGTTTGCCCACGCTGTAACTGGGACCCGAGTTAAGTACCTTCGCCATCGAAATAATGCAATTTGACCTTGCTTGAACTAGGACTAAGGCTAAATACCTTTTCCATCAAAACAGTATAGCTCAACCTTGCTCAAGTTGGGACTCGGGCTAAGTGCCTTTGCGATCAAAATAGTGCAGATCAACCTCCCTTGAAATGAGACTCAGGCAAAGTGCCTTTGCCACAAAAATAAAATAGTTTGACCTCAATTGAACTGGGACTCAGGCTAAGTGCATGTGACATCAAAACAATGCAGTTCGACCTCGCTCGAACTAGGACTCAGGCTAAGTGTTGTGACCATCAAAAAAGTGATGGTTGACTTTGGTTGAATCAGGGCTCAAGCTATGTCCCTTTGCCATTCAAACAGTACAGTTCGACCTCGCTCGAACTTGGACTTAGGCTAAGTGCCTTCGCCATCAATATAGTGTAGTTCGACCTTTCTTGAACTGGGACTCATGCTAAGTGCCTTCACCATCAAATTAGTGCACTTCGACCTCGCTGGAACTAGGACTCAAGCTATCTAGCTTCACAATTACTATTCTATATCATCCAGGGAAGGCCAATATGGTGGCCGATGCTTTGAGCTGGAAGGCGGTTAGTATGGGGAGCTTGGCATATATTCCAGCTGAGGAGAGGCCATTTGCTCATGATGTTCAGGTGCAAGCCAATCGGCTAGTGAGGTTAGATATTTTGGAGCCCAGCCGGGTATTGGCTGGTGTTGTATCTCGGTCATCTCTATATGATCGTATTTGTGAGCGCCAGTATGATGATCCACATTTGGCTATCCTTAGGGACTGAGTTCAGCATGATGATGCTAGAGATGTCACCATTAATAGTGACGGCAAATTGAAGATGCAGGGCCGGATATGTGTGCCCAATGTTGATGGCCTTCGTGAGTTGATTCTCGAGGAGGCCTATAGCTCGCGATATTCTATCCATCCAGGAGCCGCGAAGATGTATCAAGATTTGAAACAACACTATTGGTGGAGAAAGATGAAGATGGACATTGTCGGACATGTAGCACGGTGCCTCAACTGTCAGTAGGTTAAGTACAAGCATCAGAGGCCCGGTGGCGTATTTCAGCGCATTGATATTCCCAAGTGGAAGTGGGAAAGGATCACTATGGACTTTGTTACTGGACTCCCTCGGATAGCAAGGAAGTTTGATTCTGTTTGGGTGATTGTGGATAGGTTGACCAAGTCAGATCACTTCATTCCAGTTAGTACTACCTACTCATCGGAGCGGTTGGCAGCGATCTTTATTCAGGAGATTGTTCGGTTGCATGGAGTCCCAGTGTCTATCATATCCGACAGGGGTACTCAGTTAACTTCTTAGTTTTGGAGAGCATTTCAGCGAGAGATGGGTACGCGGGTTGAGTTGTGCACCGCATTTCACCCCCAAACAGACGGGCAGTCTGAGCGCACTATTTAGATCCTGGAGGATATGTTGCGAGTATGTGTGATTAAATTTGGTGCTTCGTGGGATGAGTTCTTACCACTTGCTGAGTTTGCCTACAACAACAGTTATCAGTCGAGTATTCAGATGGCCCCGTACGAGGCATTGTATGACAGACGGTGTAGATCCCCCGTGGGATGGTTTGAGCCTGGTGAGGATAGATTGATAGGGCCTGAGTTAGTTCAGGATGCTCTAGATAGAGCAAAGTTGATCCAGGAGAGGCTTCGCACGGCACAGTCTCGCCAGAAGAGTTATGCAGACCGTAGAGTTCGAGAGTTGTCTTTCATGGTTGGCGATAGAGTATTGTTAAAGGTTTCGCCCATGAAGGGTATCATGAGGTTCGGGATGAAAGGGAAGTTGAGTCCCAAGTACATTGGTCCTTTTGAGATACTCAGGAGGGTTGGAGAGGTGGCATATGAGTTGGCCTTGCCACCCAGATTATCCAGCGCTCATCCATGTCACGACCCCAAATCCGGGCATGATGGCGCCCAGCACATTGCTAGGCCAGCCTGACCAATCCATAACAATGACAGAGCTAGGAGCTCGCTTTATCCCATTTAAGCATATCAAAACATGAAGCACAGTGATACGTATATCGCAAACGGGGAACCAAGTCCCAAAAATACCAACTCCTATAGACCGAAGGGCCAAGAGTGAAGACCCTCTAAAAGAACATAAGTGTAATAATGGTTTATAACATACCAAGAGCGGAAAGAAATAGCAATACAGAATCAAAAGACAGTAAGAAGGAATATCGGGTTCCGCGGACTCTGCAGCTACCTCGAATATCCTACGGATGTCGCCTCGAACAACTACCGGATCACTGCTGAGAGGTACCTGGATCTGCACACAAGGTGCAGGGAGTAAAATGAGTACTGCCAGACTTAGTGGTAATAAACAGGGGTAAGACAGCGCAGATAAGAAATCCGCAATAAAGCACTATGTAAAGATGTAATCAAATACCCTGTCACAAAATCAATATCAATTGTACCTGTACCAGCAAGCACCACCAAAACAGTATAACAGCTATCAGATATATCTAAATGCAATGCAATGCATGATATGACCGCTACGGCGCGTAGCCCGATCCAATTTGCGTACCTTTGCTCACTGTGAGGGTTCAGACTCCGGAGGGGCTCCTACAACCCAAGCACAATATTACTGCGGCGTGCAGTCCGATCCAACATATATACTGCTGCGGCGCGCAACCCGATCCACTACCAGTCAGCACATATGCAAATACAGCTTCGCATGCTCAAAAGTAGTTTTGAAAACCCTTTTATGATTTTTCAGTCGGAAAACAGTAATATCAAGTTCCAGAGATTGGAAATAGCATGATAACAGAAATAGCTACAAACTGGTAGTAACTAACATGTCAATGTCATAAGACAATGATAACGATCCTCGTGGGATCCAATAACTGGCTCACGGCCCACAAGTATACTCAACCGCCCGAGAAGGGGGTTCCACGGCTAAAGAGTGGCCAATATCACAATATATAGTATGCAACCATCCGAGAAGGAGGTTCAACAGCTCAAGAATAGTAAATTATCATAACACAGTGCCAACAAGTCGGACTAAGCCATAGTCCCCAATCACAATCGACCCCGCACTCACAAGAGAGTACGTGTCTCACCGCAATACAACGTCACAAAGTGGTATACCGGGGTTTCGAACCCGCTGGTCATCACCCACATCTATTACTCACCTCAATACAGTGCGACGACTACTCCGCAATGCCCTTGCCACGAGAATCAAGCTTCGCACATGTAGAATCTGATCAAATACAGTAAATACACATCAAATTTGACCAATGGAACGATACCCAGTCAAAACAACTCAATTTACACCGAAATTCACAAAGTTGCCAAAACCCGACTTTCGGTAGGCTTATCGAAAAATTACCAAAGTCACATATTCGGAATCCTCATCTCGATACGAGTCTAGGCATATAAAATTTACCAAAATGGGACTCAATTTGCCCACTCAAATCAGTGTTTTTCTTCAATTTTAGGCCTAGGGCTCAAACCCACCTTTAATCTTTCATTTACAGAGATTTAGCCAAGGATTTCATGTTAAAATGATGTAATTAAGCCACAAAACATACCTCCGATGAATCCCCGGTGAATTCCCAGCAATTTCCTGTCGATACCTTCTCTTAGAACTCAAAATGGTGGAAAAATGACCCAAAATCGATTTTATCAACTCATTGATTTTTTCGGAAATCACTATTCACGTCGACTGTTCATGCTCTTTGCCACTGTTCACCCGCGCGGTTACTGTACACGCGCGGGAATTACTATTCATACGCTGCAGAAAAATGCAGCAGCAATACAGAAATTGCAGCACACAGCCATTTTCACTAAAATGGCTCTAACTCCATCATACGAACTTGGAATTCGACGATTCTTATTCTTATGGCTCCGTAATTTCGATACGGATCCAGTGGTTCAAACAAAACTGATTTTGGATCTCATTAACTCACTGCAACATCAATTTTTCTTGTTAAACAATTAATTCACATTTCGAGTCAAAAACCCAATCGCGACTTGATGAAATTAGACCAAACTTTCCAGATCAGTCCTATAACTCATTATCTAAATTCTCGAAGTCTCGAAATCAAATTTGAATCTCTAGAAATAAAAATAGACCTTTGGATCATTACATTTATGCTCAAAACGGCAAAAATCTTCCAAAAATGATCCGGTGGGCATCCGAATCAAGCCCGAGACTCCCGGGACCCCGACCAATAACACCAACCAGTCCCAAAACACGATACAAACTTGTTCCAAGCATAAAAACACCATCTGAAACATCAAAATCACCAATTACACACGGATTCAAGCGTAAGTTTCTTCAAAATTTTCGAAAGTAACATTCGATCAAAACCCCGACTAAACGACGTCTGAATAACCTAAAATTTTGCGGACATATCCAAAATCACATAACAAAGCTACAGGAATTGTCTGCATTCCATTCCGACCCCCGGATCAAAATCTCACCTACCGTTCGGATTTCGCCAAAATTCAACCTTAGCCAATTCAACCCTATTTCTACACCGGACCTCCAAATTCAATTCCGATTGCTCCCCTAAGTCACAAATCACCTCCCGGAACTAACCGACTCATCAGAATCCGATTTCAAGCCATCTAACTAAATAGTCAACTCCGGCTTGACTTTCCATATTCAAGTTTCCTTCAAAAAGGCTATATGCCTCATTTTCAATCCAATTCACTCCTAACTCACCCGATAGACTCTAACACTGATATATAAGCATAAACCAAGTAATTACAACATAACGAGGTGGTAATTCTCGTGACGATGGGCCGGGTCGTCACATTCTTCCCAACTTAAACAAACGCTCGTCCTCGAGCGGACCCAGAGTTGTACTAGAAGCAACCCAATAGATAAATGACCTTACCAAGCATATATTCGGCCGATCACACGTCACCCTATCTCTCATAATTCCGAAAACACCATATAGCTGAAATCTCACAGACCACCTGAACCATAAACCACATTGCACTTTCTGAAGTCATATACCAATTTCTAATCCCATGCCTATACTCAGAGTACACACGATCCATGTGTAATAGCCATACTCGCCACTCCGGGCGAGATCACATGATGTATCAAACAACCCAATCACTCGAGACGATAGTCTCTAGCCACAACAACTGGCCACAATAACCACACACTAGCAGTAAGAACCTTTCTCATTAGATAGAGTCTTATTCCAACACCTTCATATCCTGCCAACGGCAACCGCACACGCGATATATCACACCCATCTCTCAGGTCAACCATTCATGAATCCACTTCCCTTTTAATTGATACCACAACAGATTTCAGACCCAAATCTCGGTATTACCTTTCTAACCAACTGAAATCACATATGCTCGCACTCAGTAATGACCCAGCGATCATTTCGATTATAACACACCGCACTGGTGACATAGCACCTCAAACACCGGCCTAAGCCGCGATGAGCACTACATAGACTCCAATAGAAACGTCTGAACACACTCAATTCATGACAACTGTCCCAACAAAAGAGCTGCAATTTAATCCCTTTGTGCCATCATAACATAGAACTTAGATCCCGCCTCGCATCATAGAGTACCTGAATCCTCCTCGAGGGGTCATAACATCACGTGGCATTGCCACGATTCATGATTCTATCCAAACACTATTACTCATGAAGCACCTCAAGTTACCAAGCTCGAAACGGTCAGCCACGCACATATTTAGGTCTGAACCCAAGCAATCAATCTCACCCATAGTGAAACAATTAATGTATGCTATCAAATCCTGAAAGGACACAACCGATGTGCCATTCGCCGAGCGATACTCAATACAGACTTTTCCTCAGAAGCCATGAAGTATTGTATACCAAGTAACATATAACTAACTCTATTTTTACATTACATTGTTGTAGCATGCAACCCGCTCCAATGGCATACCCGTGGTGGCGTGCCACCCGATCTAGATATCATACCTGTGGCGGCGTGCCACCCGATCCACGCATAAATCTCGCAAAAGGAAATGCATATCGAGTCAAATTGCTCATTACAGTAAACATATACAGCCTCAAGCTCGGCCACAAGAAATGCATCCGACAAAGTTCCCAAATACCGGAACTAAATCAATGGTAGAAACCTCTGCACTGCTATCCGCCATGAAGGCGCAACTGACAAAGCAATACCCACCAGTCGTCCGCTGGTCCTGAGGTACAACTACCCCGCTGGAGCATACTTTGATGTACTCTGTTACGCAATTCGTGCCATTCCATAATAGTCCATATCACATTGGTCTAGACAACCTAACCCATGACAACCAGTCAGCAATCAAGTTAAGAGAGAGCCTCTAGGGCTTCCGATTTCCAATAATCACAAAACGGTGCCAATACACACGATATACGACTACCGCTGTCACGACCCGGATTTTTCCCCCAATATTGGGATCGTGATGGCGCCTACTCGTAGTAGCTAGGCAAGCCACTGTATTCATACTATCCTGTTTTTAATAATATTTCATAATTAATTAATAACTAAAATCATAATCTTAATTAGACAAGTGCGGAAGACTTTATAAAAACAGTAATAAGTCGTTTCAAGGTAAAATAATACTGAAACCCTCTACCCAATACGTGGAGTCACCAACTCACAAACTACTACTGAATACTACACATAAAGGTCTGAAAGAAATATAACATAATCTGTTGGTCTCGGAACAAAGAGACTACAGCTAATGACATAAGTAAAAGAAGAGACGCCGGGCCTGCAGATGCCTACAAGCTACCTCGGTCTCAAAGTGTTCAACTTCCACGCAAAAGATTTACTACTGCTGCTCCTGATCGAAACCTGGACCTGTGCAAAAATGCACAGAAGTGCAGTATCAGCACAACCGACCCCATGTGCTGGTAAGTGCCTGGCCTATCCCGGTGAAGTAGTGACAAGCGTAGGACCAGACACCCACATAAACCTGTGCAGTTCCATATATATGTATACCATAAAATAACGAGAAATAACCAATTAATAACACAATAAGGAATATCTCAAAAGAACTAAACAATTAACAACAGTTAATAAGTCCACAAGGAAAACAAAGTATAATGGAAAAATAATTAATATCAAGTTAAGGAATAGCAAGTAGTTGCACGGCATCACCCTTCGTGCTTTTACTCTCATCCTCACCAAATAAGCAAATAAAGTGCACTGCATCACCCTTCGTGCTTTTACTCTCATTCTCTCCAAATAAGCAAATAAAGTGCACGGCATCACCCTTCGTGCTTTTACTCTCATCCTCACCAAATAAGCAAATAAAGTGCACGACATCACCCTTCGTGCTTTTACTCTCATCCTCACATCCATGGTACGGCATGATCCTTCGTACATGGTTCAATAACAAGGCAATAAAGAGGCACGGCATGATCCTTCGTGCATAATCAATAACATGGCACGACATTAACCTTCGTGCATAATCAATAACAAGGCACGACATTAACCTTCGTGCATAAACAATAAATCAAAACACGGCATTAACCTTCGTGCATAAACAATAAATCAAGGCCCGGCATTAACCTTCGTGCATAAACAATAAATCAAGGCACGACATTAACCTTCGTGCATAAACAAAAAATCAAGGCACGACATCACCCTTCATGCATTATCACTCTTCCTCACCCAAATAACAATCACAGTTAAGGGCAAGGAATGAAAACAATAAATCATGAACCGTCCCTGCAAGGGCAATCAATAATCATCTTCACAACAAGTCCCGACAATGGAAAACAATAACAATTCTACAACCCGGCAAGGGTTCAACAATTTATCTTCAAATATGTCTCACAATAAGTATTAACAACGACTCACGGTCATACTAGACGCTAGTGTGTGGATGCTCGTCACCATAGCCCAAACACCGCACTCGATCACATAACACATAGCACATAATCATATTCCCTCAAGCTAGGATAGAACAAACACTTACCTCGAATGCTTATGAACAATTCAATCCGTGGCAATGCCTTTTCCTTTCAAATTTGGCTCCAATCCAATCGTATCTATACACAATTGATTTAATATCATCTATACTACTCAACAAACTAATTCATAAGGCCAATTACAACTTTTACAACATTCTGCCCGGAATAGTGAATTTCGACCCCGGGCCCACATTGTCGGATCTCGGGGTTCGGACCAAAATACCAATTTCCCAATTCATGAAAAACCCTATATTCTACTAATAACAAGAAATTCTACCATGAAAACCTTTGATTTCTATTGAAAAACATGTTTAATGTTGTTAGGAATTGAAAGAATTAAGTAAAAAGTGACTTACAATTGTTTTGAAGAAGAGGGAGTTCGTGAAAAATCGCCAATGGGTGTTTTTGGGTTGTGAAATGTGAAAAATGAAGCTGGAAATCGGGATTTACAGGTCTCTGTGTTCGCATTTGCAAACATGGGTTCGCAATTGCGAACCCCGACCAATTTCTGGAGTTTGAAAAATAAGCTAAGGCTGGGAAGTTCGCATTTGCGAAGCCAAGGCAAGTCTGGGGCCTTCGTATTTGCGAACAAGGCTGGATTGAGGGCCTTTGCATTTGCGACAAATGCTTCGCATTTGTGAAGCCAGACTCAACATTGAAGGCCTTGCATTTGCGAGGTTTGGTTCGCATTTGCGAACCCAAATAGTCCTGGGCGCCCTTCGCATTTGCGATCAAGGGTTCGCATTTGTGACCCCTGCCTTGATCTGCCACCTTCGCAATTGCGAGAAATGCTTCGCAATTGCGAAGCCAACAGCTGGGTGAAAAACCAGCATTGCAAAAATTCAGAATTTGATCCAACGGCCTATCAAATCTTTACCCGAGCCCCCGGGCTCCAAACCAAACTTGTACACAACATCAAAAAACACATTACGAACTTGTTTGTGCGAGCACATCGCCAATATCACATCGTTTTCATCAAATCAAGCCTCAAGTTCATGATTTTCATACTTTTGGTTTTCAAAACTTTCAAACTTGGAACTCAACGTCCAAAACATATCAAACGACATCTGAATGTCACCAAACTTTGCAGAGAGCACATATATAATATTTAAGACTTGTACGGGGCGTCGGAACCAAAATACGAGCCCGATACCAAGGTCAATCAATTCAGTTTCCTTTAACAATTACATCAAAAATAATTTCACAGAAAAATTCATAACATGTGCTCTAGGCCTCAGAATTCGACTCCGGACGCATGTCCAAGTCCCATATTTTCCTACGGACCTTTCGAGACCATCCAATCTCGGGTCCGGGTCCGTTTACCAAAAATGTTGACCGAAGTCAACCATATCAATATTAATATCATTTTTCTCCAAATTTCTCATAGAATTCATATTTTCTATCACAAAATCTTTCCGGCTACATGCTCGGTCATGCACGTAAATCGAGGCAACATAGAATGAGGTTTTCAAGGCCTCAAAAGCTCGAAATGATTTATAAAATAAGTGATGACCCTTTGGGTCATCACAATCTCCACCTATAAAACAATCGTTCGTCCTCGAACGGACAAAAGAAAGAAGTACCTAAGTCGGGAAACAAATGTGGGTAGCGGCTCCGCATATCAGACTCGGACTCGCAGGTCGATGCCTCAGGAGGCTGACCTCTCCACTGAACACGCACAGAAGGATAACTCTTCGACCTCAACCGTCGAACCTGCCGGTCTAGAATGGCCACCGGCTCCTCCTCGTAAGATAGATCATTGTCCAATTGGAGAGTACTAAAGTCTAACACATGTGTGGGATCGCCGTGGTATCTCCGAAGCATAGATACATGAAAAACTGGATGCACGGCTGATAAGCTAGGCGGCAAAGCTAATCTGTAAGCCACCCCTCCCACTCTGTCTAGAATCTCAAATGGACAAATATACCTAGGGCTGAGCTTGCCCTTCTTCCCGAACCTCATCACGCCCTTCATAGGCGACACTCGGAGCAATACTCGTTCACCAACCATGAAATCTACATCTCGAACCTTACGATCCGCATAAGTCTTCTGCCTGGACTGAGCTGAACGCAATCTCTCCTGAATAGTCTTGACCTTATCCAAGGCCTCCTGAACTAAGTCTGTACCCAACAACCGAGCCTCTCCCGGTTCAAACCATCCAACTGGTGATCGACATCGCCTACCATACAATGCCTCATACGGGGCCATCTGGATGCTAGACTGGTAGCTGTTATTGTAGGCGAACTCTGCTAATGGCAGAAACTGGTCCCACGAGCCTCCGAAATCAATAACAAAGGCTCGAAGCATGTCCTGTAGAATCTGAATAGTCCTCTCGGACTGGCCATCCGTCTGAGGATGAAATGTTGTACTCAACTAAACCTGGGTGCCTAACTCCTACTGGACCGCTCTCCAGAACCGCGAGGTAAACTGCGTACCCCGATCAGAGATAATAGATACTGGCACTCCATGGAGACGAACAATCTCCCTAATGTAAACCTCCGCTAACCTCTCCGACGAGTAGGAGACATATACTGGAATAAAGTGTGCTGACTTGGTCAACCTATCAACAATGACCCAAATAGCATCAAATTTCCTCCGAGTCAAAGGAAGTCCAGTAACGAAATCCATAGTGATCCACTCCAATTTCCACTCGGTAATCTCAATCCTCTGGAATACACCACCAGGCCTCTGGTGCTCATATTTCACCTGCTGACAATTTAGACACCGAGCGACATACGCAACGATATCTTTCTTCATTCTGCGCCACCAATAGTGTTGCCGTAAGTCCTGGTACATCTTCGCGGCGCCTGGGTGAATAGAATACCGCGAACCGTGGGCCTCCGCTAAGATCAACTCTCGAATCCCTTCGACATTGGGCACACAAACTCGACCCTGTAATTTCAATACCCCATCATCATCTAGATTTACCTGTGTGGCACATCCCCGCTGTATTGTATCTCTCAAATCACGCCAATGAGGATCATCAAATTGCCTCTCACGGATACGCTCTAATAGAGAAGAGCGAGCGACTGTGCAGGCTAACACCCTGCTAGGCTCAATGTCCAATCTCACGAACCGATTGGCTAAGGCCTGGACATCTAGAGAAAATGGTCTATGACTGACCGGAATGTATGCAAGACTACCCATGCTGGCAGACTTTCTACTCAATGCATCGGCCGCCACATTGGCCTTACCTGGGTGATATAAGATAGTAACGTCATAGTCTTTTAGCAATTCTAACCATCTCCGCTGTCGTAGATTCAACTATTTTTGCTTGAGCAAGTACTGTATGCTTTTGTGATCAGTGTACACCTCACATGTCACACCATATAGATAATGCCTCCAGATCTTTAAGGCATGAACCACTGCTGCTAACTCAAGATCATGAACTGGATAATTCTTCTCATGTATTTTTAACTGCCTCGAAGCATAAGCGATAACCTTACCATCCTGCATCAATACCGCTCCAAGCCCTATACGAGATGCGTCACAATAAACTGTATAAGGCCCTGCACCCGTAGGTAGTATCAACACTGGCGCGGTGGTCAAGGCTGTCTTGAGCTTCTGAAAGCTCGCCTCACACTCCTCGACCACTGGAACTGGACACCCTTCTGGGTCAACCTGGTCATCGGGGCTGCAATAGAAGAAATCTCCTCTACAAATCGACGGTAGTAACCTGCTAATCCCAAGAAACTCCGGATCTCTGTCACTGAAGCTGGTCGAGGCCAATTCTGGACTGCCTCAGTTTTCTTTGGGTCTACCTGAATACCTTCCACTGATACAATGTGACCCAGAAATGCTAACGAACTCAACCAGAACTCACATTTAGAAAATTTGGCATATAACTGGTTATCTTTCGGAGTCTGAAGAACCACTCGGAGGTGCTGCTCGTGCTCTTCCTAGCATCGGGAGTATACCAGGATGTCATCTATAAAGACTATCACGAACAAATCTAAGTAAGGCCTGAATACCCGATTCATCAACTCCATGAATGTTGCTGGGGCATTGGTCAACCCGAAGGACATGACCAAGAACTTATAATGCCCATATCTACTGCGAAAGGCTGTCTTAGGAATGTCAGCCGCCCTGATCTTCAGCTGATGGTAGCCTAACCTCAAGTCTATCTTTGAGAATACCCTCGCTCCCTGGAGCTGGTCAAACAAATCATCAATCCTCGGCAGTGCATACTTTATTGTCACTTTGTTCAATTGCCGGTAATCAATACACATCCGCATCGAGCCATCATTCTTCTTCACAAACAATACAGGTGCTCCCCAGGGGGAAATACTGGGCCTGATAAAGCCTTTCTCAAGAAGGTCTTGCAACTGATATTTCAACTCTTTTATTTCCGGCGGGGCCATACGATAGGGTGGAATAGAGATGGGCTAAGTGCCCGGTGCCAGATCAATACAAAAATCAATATCCCTGTCGGGTGGCATGCCCGGCAAATCTGAAGGAAAAACCTCAGAAAACTCCCGTGCAATAGGGACTGACTCAACGGAAGGAACCTTTGCGCTGGAATCACGAACATAAGCCGGATAAGCTAGACACCCTTCTCAACCATGCGTCGAGCCTTAACATAGGAAATAACAGTGCGAACGGAGTGGCTTGAGGTACCTTTCCACTCTAGTGGGGGTGATTCTGGCAAGGCCAAGGTCACAGTCTTAGCATGACAATCTAGAATAGCATGGTATGGTGACAACCAGTCCATCCCTAATATGACATCAAAATCCACCAGATCCAAAAACAACAGATTAACACGGGTCTGAAGACCCCCAAATATAACTACACACGAACGATGCACCCGGTCGACTACCAACTTGTCACGACCCGGATTTTTCCCCCAATATCGGGATCGTGATGGCGCCTACTCGTAGTAGCTAGGCAAGCCACTGTATTCATACTATCCTGTTTTTAATAATATTTCATAATTAATTAATAACCAAAATCATAATCTTAATTAGACAAGTGCGGAAGACTTTATAAAAACAGTAATAAGCCGTTTCAAGGTAAAATAATACTGAAATCCTCTACCCAAGACGTGGAGTCACCAGCTCACGAACTACTATATAAATACTACACATAAAGGTCTGAAAGAAATATAACATAATCTGTTTGTCTCGGAACAAAGAGACTACAGCTAATAACAAAAGTAAAAGAAGAGACGCAGGGCCTGCGGACGCCTGCAAGCTACCTCGGTCTCAAAGTGTTCAACTTCCACGCAAAAGATTTACTGCTGCTGCTCTTGATCGAAACCTGTACATGTGCAAAAATGCACAGAAGTGCAGTATCAGCACAACCGACCCCATGTGCTGGTAAGTGCCTAGCCTATCCCGGCGAAGTAGTGACAAGCCTAGGACCAGACACCCACATAAACCTGTGCAGTTCCATATATATGTATACCACAAAATAATGAGAAATAACCAAGTAATAACACAATAAGAAATATCTCAAAAGAACTCAACAATTAACAACAATTAATAAGTCCACAAGGAAAACAAAGTATAATGGAAAAATAATTAATATCAAGTCAAGGAATAGCAAGTAGTTGCACGACATCACCCTTCGTGCTTTTACTCTCATCCTCACCAAATAAGCAAATAAAGTGCACGGCATCACCCTTCGTGCTTTTACTCTCATTCTCTCCAAATAAGCACATAAAGTGCACGGCATCACACTTCGTGCTTTTACTCTCATCCTCACCAAATAAGTAAATAAACTGCACGGCATCACCCTTCGTGCTTTTACTCTCATCCTCACATCCATGGTACGGCATGATCCTTCGTACATGGTTCAATAACAAGGCAATAACAAGGCACGGCATGATCCTTCGTGCATAATCAATAACATGGCACGACATTAACCTTCGTGCATAATCAATAACAAGGCACGACATTAACCTTCGTGCATAAACAATAAATCAAAGCACGGCATTAACCTTCGTGCATAAACAATAAATCAAGGCACGACATTAACCTTTGTGCATAAACAATAAATCAAGGCACGGCATTAACCTTCGTGCATAAACAATAAATCAAGGCACGGCATCACCCTTCGTGCATTATCACTCTTCCTCACCCAAATAACAATCACAGTTAAGGGCAAGGAATGAAAACAATAAATCATGAACCGTCCCTGCAAGGGAAATCAATAATCATCTTCACAACAAGTCCCGACAAGGGAAAACAATAACAATTCTACAACCCGGCAAGGGTTCAACAATTTATCTTCAAATATGTCTCACAATAGGTATTAACAACGACTCACGGTCATACTAGACGCCAGTGTATGGATGCTCGTCACGACCGCCCATACACCGCACTCGATCACATAACACATAGCACATAATCCTATTCCCTCTAGCTAGGATAAAACAAACACTTACCTCGAATGCTTATGAACAATTCAATATGTGGCAATGCCTTTTCCTTTCAAATTTGGCTCCAATCCAATCGTATCTATACACAATTGATTTAATATCATCAATACTACTCAACAAACTAATTCATAAGGCCTATTACAACTTTTACAACATTCTGCCCAGAATTGTGAATTTCAACCCCGGGCCCACATGGTCGGAACTCGGGGTTCGGACCAAAATCCGGTTACCCATTCCCCCACGAGTTCAAGTATATGATTTGTTTCAAAATCGTACCTCAATTCGAGGTCCAATTCCCCGATTCATGAATAACCCTATATTCTACTAAAAATAAGAAATTCTACCATGAAAACCATTGATTTCTATTGAAAAACATGTTTAATGTTGTTAGGAATTGAAAGAATTAAGTAAAAAGTTACTTACAATTGTTTTGAAGAAGAGGGAGTTCGTGAAAAATCGCCAATGGGTGTTTTTGGGTTGTGAAATGTGAAAAATGAAGCTGGAAATCGAGATTTACAGGTCTCTGTGTTCGCATTTGCGAACATGGGTTCGCAATTGCGAACCCTATGTCTCATCAGCAATTTTTTGCCAGATAGTATCAACATCAGTTCCAGTTGATTGACCTTGATCAGGGCCACTGTGTTCTACTCTAACTTCTTCACAAGGAATTTCCTCTGCATTTGCATCATGTGCTACTTGTTCATTAGTAGCATCTTCATTAAAACATTCAACATTTACTGCAGCTTCATGTGAGGCTGATTCAACATTCATGGCTGATGGAATTAATGATTCAGCTGTGGTATTTTGGAAAATCTTTTCACTGGACTGCGCTGTAGAAAACTCTTGTTTCCCATCACCTATTTTGACCATCAAACATTTTGTACCTGCTGTCAAAACTACTTCAATTGCATTACATTCGGGCCTTAAAATTCCAGTGCCTGGTACAGCTTCTTCATTAACTTGTGCTGGATTACCCGAATCAATATCCATAGCTAATGGTATTGAATCAACATGTGCTTCACCTTCATGTGCTTCACTGATTTTCTCACCGCTTTCCTCATGCTTTTCATTACTTTCATCTTCCTCATGCCTTTCACTATTTTTTTCATTGTCTTCAGTATTTTCATCTGCCTCATCCTTTTCTTTACATTTCACACTGCTTTCCTCATCGTTTTCTTTGCTTTCATCATGATTTTTTAAATCTTTAATAAATTTTAGAACAACATCAAGCTTGTCATTCATATCCTGCATTAATGAATAAAACATATTATTATAGAAGAAAACAATAGTAGAATAAATTGACAAACTAGTTAATTACCTTAGCAGCGCTCTTAACATACTTCTTCAACTTTTTTCAATTATCTTTAATTTTTTTATTAATCTTTATTTCAAAGTTATCATTATCTGCACGTACAATCTCTTTAACTTTCTCAGAGACCCTCTGAAAAGAAAAGAAAAATGGTAAGAATTATACAATCATAACGGTTAAACATTCTGATTGACTGTAAAAACTAAAACACATAATGAAATGAAATATTAAACTTATTCAGTAAATTATACTGGACAAAACATCCTACATCAGGCAGTTTTCCAGTATAATAAACTGAATGAAAAGAATTTAAGGGTGTAAAACTCCAATAACAATTACTGGGATATAAAAATAATCAAAGGATATATTGTAAATCAAAAAGACGTATAATAATTCAGAAGGTAATACACACTAGAACACCTGTAAATTATACTAAATGACACGAACCATAAGAAATGAAAACTGACACAATATAATATACAGGAGTACTAGATAACACATACTAGACTACCAGTAAATAATACTGGATGACATAAATCAGAATGAATGAACAGTTATTCATCTATAACATACAGGAAAACAAAAACTCATACTAGTATACCCAATGAAAAGTAAGATTAAATAAAATACAAGAAACAACTACTTACATTGACAATGTCGCTAACATTAACTTTTGATGATGATTGTAGCAGATATGATTGATTCACCTTGAAAAGCTTAAATTTCTATTCATTAAATAGAAATATAAATAGTTAGACAAAAACAAAATATATGACCACAAGTATAAATTAAAAATTCATATACGATTAACTTACAGTTGTTTTCTTAAAGAAATCATCACAAAGTGTCTCATATTTTGGACATCCAATGCTTGAGTAAGACAACATTCTTATTGGCCCCGATCCTCATATAATGAAAATTGACGAAAATCATTGAATATTTCCATCATCCATACATTAAACAAGAAGGGGAATCCAAGTGAAGTAATAAAATGCGATCCTACCTATTGGTTTCTCCTTCACAGATTCAGTTTTTAGAAGATGAGACAAATTGTCTATAAGTTCTTGAAAACAGTAACTTCCCCATGGAAAAGAAGAACAAAGAGCTGGATCATCTATGATTTTCATGTTACGTTCGCTTATATTTCTTTTCATGTCTTTACCTAAAAGAACATGTTCTAATATATATATCTCAGCAAGTTTTACAGCATCTTTATCACATACTTTGACATCATTAGATATATCATCAGCTGCTCCATCACGTACTCGAGAATGCTTAGTGATAAATTTATACAAATGCTCTATCTTCAAACCTTTTGCCACATCAGAAAAATACAGTTTCTTCAAACGGTTATCTCTATCATCAACAAAACTATAATCTGATGCCTCATTTTTCAATCCAGTTATAGAATGAAAATCTTCTTCCGTAAAAGATACATCGTTATCAAAAACTCTTAACACCATTTTACTGTTATCCTTATAAAGAACTTGAGAAAGAAACATACAATGGGTCAACTTCCCAGAGTGACCCACATCATTCAACTCTAAAAATTTACCAAAAATACCATCTTCAACCTTTCCATTTGAGTTCCACCCAAAAAATCTGAAATTCTTTTCTTAAATTTTTGATCCCCTTTCCAATAACAATCAGCAGAAAACCACTTGTTAAGATCATTGTGACGACCCGGCCCATCGTCATAGGAATTACTACCCCGTTATGTTGTAATTATATGTTTTATGCTTTTATATTAGTGTCAGAATCTATCGGGTGAGTTACGAGTGAATTGGATTGAAAATGAGGCATATAGCCTTTTTGAAGGAAACTTGAATATGGAAAGTCAACTTGGAGTTGACTATTTGGTTAGAGGGCTCGGAATTGGATTCTGATGATTTGGTTAGTTCCGGGAGGTGATTTGTGACTTAGAGTAGCAATCGGAATTGAATTTCGAGGTCCGGTGTAGAAATAGGCTTGAATTGGCTAAGGTTGAATTTTGGCGAAATCCGAATGGTAGGTAACATTTTGATCTGGGGGGTCGGAATGGAATTACGACAATTTCAGTAGCTTCGTCATGTGATTTTGGATATGTCTGTGAAATTTGAGGTCATTCGGACATCGTTTGGTCGTGTTTTTGATCGAATGTGTAATTCGGACAATGTTAATGATTTATGCTTGAATTCAATGCGAATTATGGGTTTTGATGTTGTTAGACATGTTTTGAGGATTGGAACAAGTTCTAATAAGGTATTAGGATGTGTTGGTGTGTTTGGATGAGGTCCCGGGGACCTCGGGGTGTTATCGGGTGGTTAAACGAAAGAAAAACATGGAAAATTGCAGATTTAGTTTGATGGTTATGTTGTTTTCGCTCTTGCGGAAATGGGAGCGCAGGAGCGAGTCCGCAGGAGCGAACGATGGGGCGCAGAAGCGCACGCCTTTGCTGAAGCGGACTTTTGGCCGCAGAAGCGGTGTCGCGGGTGCAAATGCTGGTCGCAGAAGTTGAGGTTGGTCGAGGGGTGAAGGATCCGTAGGAGCGGAACTGTGGTCGCTTAAGAGAGTCCGCAGAAGCGGATTCTGAGGCGCAGAAGCGGAAAGCTCTGCAGTAGCGGAGGAAATTCCGCTGGAGCGGACGCGCAGAAGCGGTATATGGCTCGCAGGAGCGGAAATGGCCAGTTAGGTCTGGGTTCGCAGAAGCGACCAATTGGTCACAGAAGCGGTTCCGCAGAGGCGGAAATGACCCGCAGAAGTGAAAATCGCAGAGGATAATTGTATCAGAAGTTAGAAAATTTCAGAAATATTTCAACACTTGGGGTCTCGGCTTAAGAGGCGATTTGGGCGATTTTGAAGAGAAATTCAAGGGAATTCATCAGTTAATCCACTATGGACTCAAATTATGATTAGTATTGATAATATTATGTAATTAACTCATGAAAATGGAGGAATTTGGGGTATTTTATGGAGGTTTTAGCGCTAGGCTTGAACTTTAGAAAATCAAGGATTTGAATGGGCAAATGGGGTCCGAATTTGGTAAATTATATATGCCTAGACTCGTATTGAGATGAGGGTTCCGAATATGTGACTCTCGTGTTTTTTTGAGAAGCGTACCGAAAGTCGGGTTTTGGAAACTTTGTGAATTTCAATGTAAATTAAGTTGTTTTGACTGGATATCGTTCCATTGGTCTAAATTGATGTGTAATTAATATATTTGATTAGATCCTACGCGTGCGAAACTTGATTCTCATGGCAAAGGCATCGAAGAGTAGTCGTCGCGCTGTATTGAGGTGAGTAATAGATATGGGTGATGACCAACGGGTTTGACATCCCGGTATACCACTTTGTGACAATGTATAGCGGCGAGACACGTACTCTCTTGTGAGTGCGAGGTCGATTGTGATTGAGGACTATCGCTTAGTCCGACCTGTTGATACTGTGTTATGATATTGGCTATTCTTGAGCCGTCGGACCTCCTTCTCGGATGGTTGCATATTATATTGTGATATTAGCTACTCTTGAGCCGTTGAACCTCCTTCTTGGATGGTTGAGTATACTTGTGGGCTATGAGCCAGTTATTGGATCCCGCGAGGATCGTTATCATTGTCTTGTGATATAGACATGCTAGTTTACTACCAGTCCGTAGCTATTTACTGTTATCATGTTATTTCCAATCTCTGGAACTTGATAGTACTGTTTTTGATTGAAAAATGATAAAAGAGTTTTCAAAACTACTTTGGAGCCTGTGAGGCTGCATTTGCATATTAGCTGACTGATGGTGGATCAGGCTGCGCGTCGCAGCGGTATATATGTTAGATCGGACTGCACGCCGCAGTATTATTGTGCTTGGGCTGTAGGAGCCCCTCAGGAGTTTGAACCCCCACAGTGAGTGGATCGGGCTACGCGTCGTAGCGGTCATTTCATGCATTGCATAACATTTAGATACATTTGCTAGCTATTATACTTGTTGTTGATATTGTTGGTTCTCTACCGTTGATATTGAACTATTACAGGGTATTGGTTACAGCTTTACATAGTGTTTTATTGTGGATTTCTTATCTACGTTGTCTTACCCCTGTTTATTACCATTGAGTCTGGCAGTACTCACTTTACTCCCTGTACCTTGTGTGCAGATCCAGGTACCTCTAAGCAGACCTGATCCGGTAGCCGCTCAGAGGTATTGTGCGAGACAGTCAAGGTAGCTGCAGCCAGCGTCCGCAGGACCTGACTCCCCTTCTAGCTGTCATTTCTTATCTTGTTGTCTTTCCTTTCCACACTGAGTTTGTTATAAACTTTATTACACTTATGTTCTTTAGAGGCTCATGACTCTTGACCCCTACGGTCTATGGGAGTTGGTATATTTTGGGACTTGGTTCCCCATTTTCGATATATGTATCACTGTTGTTTCATGTTTTGATATGCTTAAATGGGATAAAGCAAGCTCCTAGCTCCGCCATTGTTATTGATTGGTCAGGCTGGCCTAGCAATGTGCTGGGCGCCATCACGACCGGATTTGGGGTCGTGACAAGTTGGTATCAAAGCCTAGGTTTACTTGGCCTCATGAGTCTTAAGCCGGTTAGTAGAGTCTTGTGGATCGGTACGGGGATGCCTGTACTTATCCTCGGGAGGCTGCGAACCATTAGGAAACACTTCACACTTCTTGGAATTCTTATCGTGCGTACTTGATTCAACTTGAGAAATACTTTAGGAAATTCCTTTCGCACGTCTGTGTACGCATCGAGCGCTAAGTAATATAATTGCCTTATGGCTTGTGGTTTCCCCGAACGAGGGGCGAGGCATAATCTCTATGAGTTCCTGTTGGGCCAGTCGCAAAGTCTTGGGGCTGGACCTTGTTTATGACTTGAGCATTGAGGTGCTGATTTTGTTAGTGGTGGCAATAGATAATGTACTGAGGGTTTGAAACCCCATATTTTGCACTATACAGTGCTGTGCTGAGATGGAACACGCGTCATGTGACGAGCGTGGTGGTATCGTGATTGGGGATTTGGACTTGGTCCTTCCCGATTGATAGATTACTGTGTATAATGACTAAGACTGGGCTTATATCTATGTATTTGGGCATGTAGAGATGCTTGGGGCCTTGTGCCGATCTGTAGAGTATTAGGGAAGCTTACTAATAGATGAGTTGTTAATTGTTCGACTCTTGTCTAATCTATTGTGTAGCCCCAAGCTATGGGCGTGGTGAATATTTACCATATCTCTTAATTGGAAGGTAATGTGCCTTATGTGTAGTGGAACGAGTTCAAACTCAGGAAGACTAAAGTGATTTTGCTATGTGTATCCTGGTGGAAGGTATTGTGCTAAAATGCTTAATTGGGGCAGAGTAGGTGGGTTGATTCTCAAGTGTAATTGAAAGGTAATTGATATGGGTTATGATTCGAGCAGGTACAACGCATGTTCATGTAACAATTATAATAATATGATTTGTGTAGTATTGAGACTAATTTTGTCAATATGCCTTATGATGTCTTGTTGAGTTGTGAATGTATTGTTAGGATGGTTTTGGTGATTCTCCGTCAGGTGGATAGGCCAACTTACAAAGCAAAACTTTGCCGAAAGTTTTGGAAAATTTGGGAATTAGAAAAGAGTTTTGTCACCTAAAGAGTGAGCTTAACTGTTGTGTGTGAATGAATACAAGAATTGCAAAAGAGTTAATATTTCTGATGATTCGAATCTCCGCCGAAGCTTGTAAATGACTTGAGTTTAATCTAACTAGAATATTGTGGCATCATTTGAGTAAGAATGCTATGAGTGGCTAAAAGTGCTTTGATGTATGGCTCCGAGCCAAATTGGGGAGGTTGTTGTTGATTAACTGATTGCGTTGTTGTGTGTTGTGTTGGTTCTATCTCCCGGTACGTTGGAAAATGTTGATAAAGGTTATGGTGCTTCGTAGATGTGAAGAAATACTAGGATGTTTTGAACTGCTATTCTAGTAATTTGGCAGGGTATATGGTCCAAAAGGACAAGGTAAAAACTGATAATATCCAGTGGTATGGTGGTATTCTCTTGTTGGATCGACTATAATAATTGAGTCGTTGATGGCATAGTGAAATTTCTGAATGGCTTTCGTGGTATGAATGGACGCTTGATGTGCGTTATGTATCTGTACAGTGGAGTACAGGATCATGCATTGTGATTCATGTGTTATATATGTGTTGGAGACTTGAAGTTCTCGTTAGTCCGCCTAGGCAGTGGTTGTGGAAAGAGAGTTGTCTCATAGCAATTTTGTACCGGAGTCGAGGTGGAAATTTCACCCTTAGGATATTATGTGATAGTTTAAATGCCTTGTACGCGAGGTGACAGACGTGTACAGGCGCTGGTTGTTGTGACACACACTTACTTGAATTATCCGATTAGTGATATTCCTGCTCTTAGCCGATAAAAGTGTTACTTTTACCCGGTATTAGTTAGAAAAGCATGATTAGCTAGGATTCAACATGTCTAATTGCCTAGTTGACTTACTTGAACTTCTTGATAAGTTTTTTGGCACTAGTTTTGGTGAAGTTGTAGTTAAACATATTATATTCTCTCTGTGCGTGTTCTTTATTTGATGTGTTAGTGGACTGCGGGTTCAATTCCCAGAGATCCCAGGGCTGTGTGTTCGATTCCCAGAGACCCGGAGTGATATTATTATGGAATGCGGGTTCGATTCCCGTAGATCATGAGTTATTGAGATATGGACTGCGGGTTCGGTTCCCGGAGATCCTGAGTTATTGAGATATGGACTGCGGGTTCGATTCCCGGAGATCCTGAGTTATTGAGATATGGACTGCGGCTTCGATTCCCGGAGATCCTGAGCTATTGATATATTATTGAGATGTGGACTACAGTTCGATTCCAGGTGATCCTGAGATTTATTGAGACATGGGCTGCGGGTTCGATTCCCGGAGACCCAGGGGTACTGTTGATGGGACTGTGGGTTCAATTCCCACATGTCCTGGACTTGTTAATTGAGTTTGTTACTTGTTGTTAGCTTAATTGTAGATGGTTGTAGTAATCATTTTTATTGTTGTTATTTCAGAATTATTATCATTTAAACTGCTTATTATTGTTATTATCATTTTGTAATTGTTTTCCCTCAGTAGGGCCCTGACCTTCCTCGTCACTACTCCATCAAGGTTAGGCTTGACACTTACTGAGTACTGCCGTGGTGTACTCATGTTACTCTTCTGCAAAATTTTGTTGTGCAGATCCAGGTACATCAGGACAGGCTCAAACTAGGCGATTCAGCAGCACTTCGGTAGACCTCGAGGTATGATCTGCTATGTCCGCGAATCCGGAGGCCCTCCTTCTATTCTGATAGTATTAGTAGATGTTTTCTTTAATTTCGTTGTTAGATACTCTTTATACATAGAGCCACAGTTGTATACTCTCTTTTAGTCTGTGTTGTCCGTGGGATTCCGGGTCTTGGTGGTGTTTTATGCAGTGTGTTTGACGGGTGTATGTGCCAAGCGGCACGGATTACATCTCCTTCTTATATTATTTTCCGCTTTTTCTTATTTAATGTTCATAAACTGGTATATTCCACAACATGTTAGGCTTACCTAGTCGTGGGGACTGGGTGCCGTCATGACATGTTAACGATTGGTGAACTAGGCCGTCTCGCACCTGCGAGACCGCCTAAGTGGACTAGGCTCCGCTTCTACGAAAACTCACTAACTGGCCTACCTTCGCTCCTGCGATCCTGGGCCGCTTCTGCGAGCCCGCCCCTACGCATCCTTGGCCGCTTCTGCAAAAATGCCCCAACCAGTCCAAACTCTCTTCTGCGTGATCAAATCCGCTCCTGCGCATCCGCTTCTGCGGTCCCCCACCCGCAAAAGCGAAAATAGCAGAAGCCCAAAAATCCAGACCTGCAAAACCTTAAAAATTCCTCCGTTTAACCTCCCGAAACCACCCCGGGACCCCAACGAAAGCCACAAATATACTCCATAGCACCATACAAACTTGCTCCAATGATAAAAATACATACTATAACAAGGAATAACATCGAATTCAAGCAATTTTTGACGACACAAAGGGTCATCACTTGTTTTATTAATCATTTCGAGCTTCTGAGGTATTGAAAACCTCATTTATAGTTGCCTCGTTTTGCGTGCACAGTTCGAGCACGAAGCTAGAATGTTTTTATGTTGAAATATGTGAAATATTTGAAGAATTTTGATATTAATATTGATATGGTTGACTTTGGTCAACATTTTTGGTAAACCGACCCGGACCCATGATTTGACGGTCTTAGAAAATCCGTAGAGAAATATGGAACTTGGGCGTATGCCCGGAATTGAAATCCGAGGTCTAGAACCCCGGTAAAAGAATTTTTCTGTTAAATTGTTTTCTGAAAATGTTTAAGGAAAATGAAACTGAAATTTGATTGAAAAGTGGTGATATCGGGCTCGTATTTTGGTTCCGACGCCCGGTACAGGTCATATATGTTGGTTAAGCACTTCCTGTAAAGTTTGGTTGAAAACGGACGTCGTTTGACGTGTTTCGGCCTTGAATTTGAAATTTTGAAAGTTATGAAATTTTGAAAGAATTCTTGAGTCTTTAGGCTCAATTCATTGATTTTGATGTTATTTTGGCGATTTGATCGCGCGAGCAAGTTCGTATGATGTTTTTGAGTAAATGTACTTGAATGGTTTGAACTCCCGAGGGCTCGGGTGAGATTTGGATAGGCATCAAGATGATTTTGAACTTAAGAAAATTGTAGAAAATCTGCAGCAGGCAATCCTTCATCGCGTTCGCGTCTAGTTGGTCGTGTTCGCGATGGCCAACCTATTCTCTTCAACGTGTTCGCATCCAGTTGGAAGAGTTCGCGATAGCCAAATTGATTCTTCATCGCGATCGCGGACAGCTCCTCGCGATCGCGTAGTAGTAAATTGAACCAGCCATATTTTCCTCTACGCGTTCGCGTGGCTTAGCCCGTATTCGCGTTGGCCAACCTGTAAGCCCCAAAATTTCTTCTTCGCGCTCGCGACTAGCCCCACGCGAACGCGATGTGTAACATTTCTTCTTTATCGCGAATGCGACCGGGGTGTCGCGAACACGATGAACAAACTTATGGCCAGTGAATTTAAGTCTGAAAACAGAACAGAAACGGGATAAAAATCCCATTTCTGTTCAACTCTCTTCTCCACAGCTCCTTGGGCGATTTTTGAGCGATTCTTCATCAAACTTCTTGGGTAAGTGATTCTTAATTCGTTTTCTTCATTTTCCATCAATATTATTTGAATTCATACGCCTAAATAGGTGTAAATGGGTAGAAAAACTAGAGAATTGAGTATAGTAAGGGGTTTCAAAGAAATTGCGATCTAGACTTCGTTTTGGAGTCGAGCTTAAGAACAAATTGTATATTTGAACTTGTGGATAATTGGGTGAATTTATTTTGGTTCGAAACTCGAGTTTCGATTATGTGGGTCCGGGATCGATATTCACTATTCCGGGTAGAATGTTAGAAAAATTATAATTGGCCATATGAATTAGTTTGTTGAGTAGTATTGATGATATTAAATCAATTGTGTATAAATACGATTGGATAATACAGTTCAACCCGCTCGAGCTCGAACTCAGTCTAAGTGCCTTCACTATCAAAATATTACAATTTTACCTTGCTTAAACCGGGACTCACGATAAGTGCTTTCACCATCAAAACAGTGCAGTATGACCTTGCTGGAATCAGGACTCAAGCTAAGAGACTTCTCCATCATAATAGTGTAATACAACCTTGCTCGAACAAGGACTCAGGCTATATTCCTTCACCATCAAAACGGTACAGTTTGACCTCGCTCGAGATGGGACTCAAACTAAGTGCCTTCGCCATCAAAACACTGCAGTTCGAGATCGCTCAAATCGAAACTGGGGCTAAGTGCCTTCGCATTCAAAACATTGCAGTTAGACCTCGCTTGAACCAGGACTCAAGCTAAGTGGCTTCACCATCAAAATAGTGTAGTTCTACCTTGTTCAAATCGAGACCCATGCTAAGTGCATTCACAATCAAATTAGTACAGTTCGACCTCACTTGAACAAGAAATCGGGCTAAGTGCCCTCACTATCAAAATAGTGCAGTTCGACCTTACTCAAACCAGGACTCGAACTAAGTGCATTTTCCATCAAAATAGTGCAGTTAGACCTCACTCAAACTGGGACTTAGGCTAAGTGCCATCAAAATAGTGTAGTTCAACCTTGCTTGAACTTGGACCAGAGCTAAGTACCTTCACCATCAAAATAATGCAGTTTGACCTCGCTCGAACTAGGATTGAGACTAAATACCTTTTCTATCAAAACAATGTAGTTCAACCTCGCTTGAACTAGACTCGCGATAAGTGCCTTTACCATCAAAATAGTGCAGTTCGACCTCGCTCGAACTGGGACTCAGGCAAAGTGCCCTTGCCATAAAAACAAAGCAGGTCAACCTCAATCAAACCGGGACTTAGGCTAAGTGCCTTCCCCATCAAAACAGTGTAGTTCAACCTCACTCAAACTAAGACTCAGGCTAAGTGCTGTGACCATCAAAATAGTGTAGTTTGACTGTTCTTGAATCAGGGCTCAGGCTATGTGTTTTCCATCCAAACAGTACAGGTCGACCTCACTCGAACGTGGACTCAGGCTAAGTGACTTCACCATTAAAATAGTGTAGTTCGACCTTGCTTGAACTGGTACTAAGGCTAAGTACCTTCGCCATCAAATTAGTGCACTTCGACCTCGCTTGAACTGGGACTTAGGCTAACGATCTTCGCTATAAAAATAATGTAGATCAACCCGCTCGAGCTCGAACTTAGTCAAAGTGCCTTCTCTATTAAAATATTACAGTTTGAACTTACTCGAACCAAGACTCCTACTAAGTGCTTTCTCCATCAAAATAGTGCAGTACGACCTCACTCGAATCTGGAATCAAGCTAAGAGACTTCACCATCAAATAGTGCAGTATGACCTCGCTCGTACTGGGACTCGAGCTATGTTCCTTCACCATCAAAACTGTGCAGTTTGACCTCGCTCGAGATGGGACTCAAGTTAATTGCCTTCGCCATAAAAACACTACAATTCAACCTCGCTCGAATCGAAACTGGTCTAATTGCTGTTGTCATCAGAATAGTGTTATTTGACCTCACTCGAACTGGGACTCGGGCTAAGTGCCTTCACCACCAAAATAATGTTGTTCGACCTTGCTCGAACCAGGACTTAAGCTAAGTTCCTTACCCATTATAAAAGTCAAGTTCGACCTCGCTCGAACCGGGACTCAAGAAAAGTGCATTCACAATCAAAATAGTACAGTTTTACCGTGCTCCAACTGGGACTCACGCTAAGTGCTTTTGCCATTAAAATAGTGCATTTCGACCTCGCTCGAGATGGGTCTCAATCTAAGTGCATTCGCCATCAAAACAATGCAGTTTGACCTTGCTCGAACTGGGACTCAGGCTAAGTGCCTGCGCCATCAAAATAGTGCAGTTCGACCTGACTCGAACCAGGACTCAAGCTAAGTGCCTTCTCAATCAAAATAGTGCAGCTTAACCTCGCTCGAACCGGGACTCGGGCTAAGTGTCTTCTCCTTCAAAATAGTCTAGTTCGACCTCGCGCGAAATGGGACTCAGACTTTGTGCCTTTAAGATCACAATAGTGCAGTTTGAACTTGCTCACACTAGGACTCATGCTAAGTGCCTTTGACATAAAACTATTATAGTTTAACCTCGCTCGAACAGGGACTCACCCTAAGTGCCTTCACTAACAGAACAATGTAGTTCAACCTCGCTCGAACTAAGACACGGGCTTAGTGCATTCGCCATCTTAACAATGTTGTTAGACCTCGCTAGAATCCAAACTCGGGCTAAGTGTCTTCACCATCTATATAGTGCAGTTCGACCTCACTCGAACCATGACTCAAGCTAAGTGTCTTCGCCAACGAAATTGTGCAGTCCGACCGCGCTCGAATCGGGACTCTAGCTAAGTGCCTTCTCCAGCAATATAATGCAGTTTGTACATCCTCGAACTAGGACTCAAGCAAAGTTCCTCCACAATCAAAATAGTGCAGTTCGACCCCGCTCAAACCAGGAATCGGGCTAAGTTCCTTCGCCATCAAAATAGTGCAGTTCAACCTCACTTGAATAGCGACTCAGGCTAAGTGTCGTCTCCATAAAATTGTGTAGTTTTACCACACTTTAACTAGGACTCAGTCTAAGTGCCTTCGCCATCAAAATGGTGTAGTTGAACCTTGATTGAACTGGGACTCGGATTAAGTGCCTTCTCCATCAAAATAATGCAGTTAGACCTCGTTCGAAATAGGACTCAGGCTAAGCGCCTTCGCCATCAAAATAGTACAGTTCGAACTTCCTCGAACCAGGACTTAGGCTAAGTACCTTCATCATCAAAACCGTGCAGTTTAACCTCGCTCAAACTGGGATTTAAGCTAAGTTCCTTCGCCATCAAAACAGTGTATGTCGAACTTTCTCACACTAGGATTCGGGCTATGTGCCTTTTCTATAAAAATAGTACAGTTCGACCTCGCTCGAACTCAGGCTAAGTGCCTATGCCATCAAAATAGTGTTGTTCAACCTTGCTATAATCGGGACTCAACATAAGTGACTTCTCCATCAAAATAGTGCAGTTTGACCTCACTCGAATAAGGACTCAAGCTAAATGCCTTCGCCATTAAAACAGTGCAGTTTGACCTCGATCCAACCAGGACTCAGGCTAAGTGCTTTCTCCACCAAAATAGTGTTGTTCAAACTTCCTTGAACTGGGAATTAGGCAAATTTCGTCCACCATCAAAACAATGCAGTTTGAGCTCACTCGAACCGGGACTCGGTCTAAGTGCTTCCGCCATCAAAATAGAGCAGTTCGACCTCACTAGAACATGGACTCAATCTAAGGGCCTTCTCCATTAAAATAGTATACATTAACCTCAGTTGAACTAGGACTAAGTCTTAGTTCCTTCGCCATCAAAACAGTGTGGTTCAAGCTCGCTCGAACCGGGACATAGGTTAAGTTCCTTCGCAATAAAAATAGTATAGTTTGACCTCGCTTGAACTAGGACATAGGATAAATGCCTTCACCATCAAATAGTGTAGTTTGACCTCACTAGAACTAGGAATAATTCTCAGTTCCTTCGCTATCAAAATGGTGTAGTTCAACCTCGCTTAAACTGGGATACAGGCTAAGTGCCTTCGCAATCAAAATAGTGCAGTTCGACCTCGCTTGAACTGGGACTTAGGATAAGTGCCTTCGCCATCAAAATAGTATAGTTCGAGCTAGCTCGAACCGGGACTCAAGCTAAGTGCCTTCAATCAAAATAGTGTGGTTTGACCTCACTCGAATAGAGACTCAGATTAAGTGTCTTCGCCATAGCAATAATGCAGTTGGACGTCGCTCAAACCAGGACTCATGCCAAGTGCATTCGCAATAAAAATAGTGCAGTTCAACCTTTCTCGAATTGGGACTCAAGCTAAATTCCTTCTCCATCATAACAATTAAGCTCAAACTTCCTCGAACTGGGACTCAGGCTAAGTTCCTTCACCATCAAAATAGTGCAGTTCGACATCGCTCGAACCGGGACTCAAGCTAAGTGCCTTCGCCATCAAAATAGTGCAGTTCGGCCTCACTTGAACAGGGACTCAGGAAACGTGCCTTCGCCATAAAAACAATATAGTTTGACCTTGCTTTAACTAACACTCAGTCTAAGTGCCTTCGCCATCAAAATAGTGTAGTTCGACCTTGCTCGAACTAGGACTCAGATTAAATGCCTTCGCCATCAAAATAATGCAGTTAGGCCTCATTTGAACTAGGACTCAGGCTAAGTGCCTTCGCCATCAAAATAGTCTAGTTCAACCTTACTCAAACCAAGACTCAGGCTAAGTGCCTTCACCATCAAAATAGTGCAGTTCGACCTCGCTCTAACTAGGACTCAGAAAAAGTGCCTTTGCCATCAAAATAGTATAGTTCAACCTCGCTCAAACCGAGACTCAAGCTAAGTGGCTTCTCGTTTAAAATAGGGCAGTTCAACTTCGCTCGAACTCAGACTCAGGCTAAGTGCCTTCTTCATCAAAATAATGCAGTTCGAACTTCCTCGAACTGGGACATAGGCAAAGTACATTCATAATCAAAATAGTGTATTTTGACCTCACTCGAACTGGGACTCAGGCTATGTGCCTTTAACATCAGAATAGTGCGGTTTGAACTTGCTCGCACTAGGACTCAGGCTAAGTTCCTTTTCGATAAAAATAGTACAGTTTAACCTTGCTCGAACAACGACTCACGCTAAGTGCCTTCACCATCAAAACAATACAGTTCGACCTCGCTCGAACTAAGACTCGGGCTTAGTGCCTTCACCATCAATACAATGTTGTTCGACCTCGCTAGAATCCAGAATCAGGCTAACTGTCTTCATCATCTAAATAGTGCAGTTTGACCTCACTCGCACCTGGACTCAAGCTATGTGTCTTACCCATCAAAATTGTGCAGTTCGACCGCACTGGAATTACGACTCAGGCTAAGTACATTGTCCATTAAAATAAAGTAGTTCGAACATCCTCGAACTGGGACTCAAGCTAAGTTCCTCAACCATCAAAATAGTGCAATTCGACCCCGCTTGAACCGGGACTCGGGCTAAGTGCCTTCGATATCAAAATAGTAAAGTTCTACCTAATTTGAATAGGGACTCAGTAATAGGTGAATTTGACTATATTTATGCCCTAAATAATCAAGTTTTATTGTTGAATTGATATTGTTTATGATGGTAAAATGCTTTTATTAGTGTTTTTTGGTGTGTTATAGGTACACATGAGCCATTGGAGACTAAAAGAGCAATTTTGGAGTCATAAGATGGTAAAAAGGCCAAGCGTAGAGCTAGAGTGAAGTTGGCACTAAAAAATACGATGAAGAATGTGAGATACTGTTCATCCGCAGTCCCTTCGCGACCGCGGATGAACCGCGGAAAAAGAGGCAGAAGCACTCAAACTTTAGCGAAACTAACTATTCGCGGTCCATCCGCGACCGCGGACGCTGCAAAAATTTTTGAAGTCTAACTTTGTAAAAATTCAATTTTTGTAACCTAAACCCTCTATATAAGCATAGATTTCGCCAAAAAGAGGCAAGCATTGTATTATTGACTAGGTTTGCAAGATAATTAGTAAGAGAAAACTCTCTCAACTTATTTCTTTCTTTTATATTGATTCTTATATTATGAATTCAATTATTATTCTTGTTTCTTTGGTTATGTGTAGCTAATTCCTTATCTATGGTTTTGATGGAACCTATTGAGTGATGAACTTTTAGTTTATGTGATTACAAATTGTTAGCTAGATTTCTATTTGTTCAACTTCGTTCTTGTTGTAGTTAATTGGTAGGATCCCCTATTAGTTATGCCTATTTAGTGTGCATAACATGGAAAAGAGTGTGTATTTTGATATATTGTTGAACAACACCAAACCTAGATTATTGGAGGAATCTATAATTTTAGGCATAAAGGTGAGATTAGGAATATCGAAGCCTTGGGTGTAATCTAAAGTGAACTATTCAAATTAAAGCTAGCTAGGGTAGTTCGGGAGAGTGCACTAGTAAATTATTATAGTTGCTCGGGAGAGAATTACGGTAAAAATAACGTTCATGATTGATAGAATAATATTGACAATTTGTATGACCATAAACAGAAGAGATTCCATCAATAGGGGAAATCAATACCTTAGCCTTTCTCTTTATTCTTTACCCAACATTCAATTCTTTCATTCAAGTCTTTAATTCTTGCAAAAGTTAGTTGTTAAAAAACATCCACAATATTATACTCAAAGTTTAGGAAGCTACTTCAGAAGTGTTACTGGGTTTTGGAAGTTGCAGTTGATAGGTTAATTCCCTGTTGGATTGACTCTGGACTTAATTGATCGGATTATATTGACTACGACCGTTGCTTGGACGTGAATCAATTTTGGTGCCATTGTAGGGGATTTAATGGAATTATCAATTGCCATTGATAGAACTACAAGATTCTTGTGTAGTCAAGTTCTTTCTACACTTTACATTGAAATTTTTGATAGTTGTTGAATTGGGTACTTAGGTGCATGCCTGGAAAATCTGCAAGGACTGGAGAACTAATTGAAGGACTCTCAGACCCAGAGAAAACTTTCCGGCCACGTAATAGGGCAATCAAAAGCATTCAGCATCTCAGCAACCAATCAAACTATATTTCGACGTGGGAGACGTGAACTGTCACGCCCCAAATCGAGGGACATGACCGGCGCCTGACCGGGTTGCCCCAGTCAAGCGGACCTGGGTGCCTTTCATTCCCACGCGTTACCCTTGTGTTGACTGTTTCTCATTAACCAAATATATTACTAATCATAATTGATTTCACATTAAACAAATAAAATGATACGAGTGATTCATTAACAAGATTTCAACTTTTACAACGCCTGACATAACACCTTATATATATAAGACTGGAGTCCCACAGTTTACATGTCTACAGAGCCTCTAGGATAGAAAAGGGAAATACAATACTTGCCGGTAACAAGGCTCCGGCTATACCTTTCAAAACCAAAATGAAATCCAAACCGAAGTGGCAAGAACCACACAAGGCCCCGAGGAAGAAAGGGGCTCACCAAGACGGGCAGTGGAAGGAGAAGAATACTACTGCCGACGAGCTGAAGTGCCTGCTACCGATCCACCTACAATCATGACACGAATGTAGCGCCCCCGGCAAAAGGGACGTCAGTACACTTAAATTGTACTGGTATGTATGGACAAACTTTGTCCCAAGTAAACTCAAGCCATTAAATTACATCAACAATTAATTAAACCAACCAACCATGTTTCCACATTTTCCTCATTTCAAATAATTCTCAACTCAAAGCACTTCCTACGATCAACCAATTTAACAATTACCAATCAATCACATAATGCACAAGTAGTCAAACAAAGGGGCAATCAGTGCCCCACAGGTTGCAAACTCTCCTGCTGTCTCCTTTCACAATTTCACATTATTGATTTATGTATCAATTTTCAATAGCGATTTCGATCGCTTTCCATCCTTATTACCCCTGACCACCCTTATTACCTCGGCCACCCTTATCACCCCAACCCAAACCTTATTTCACCACGTCGCGGCGCGCGACACGACCCCGCCTTACAGTTGAAAACACAACAATTTCAAACAGCAGATAAGGTACTACACACAATTTCAACAAGTTCAAATAAGCAACTTGCACATTGTTTCATGTTCTCAATTACTTCTCAATTCAATATCACAACCATGTTACAAGTATTCCAAAATCGAAAATGCCCACATAATCATGTTCAACAATTTACCACAATTAAGGTGTTTCAAATTCCTTCCACAATAAGCCAAATATGCCATCACAGCAATTTTCCTCAGTTCCGTACCAATTTCAATTCCTTTGTCATCTTTCAATTCGTATTTCAAACCATACCAAATGTAGTTCAATCATCAATTGTATACCCAACACAACAATGATATCGAAAAATCACATAAAATCTCTCAAATTAACACATGCCAAACAATTTCACACATATGGGCGATTTTACAAGAATCAAAATTAGCCATACGTACCTCGGTGATGATGTTTTTCCTCCTACTTTATGCTTACCCAAGATATCCTACTCTTGCCAACCTTGTTCTTGAAGACTCTTACTTCTACCCACTTCTTTTTACTAGAAATCAAGTTCAATAATCATGCATGAGTGTAAAAATTCTATTTTCAAAAGCTATTATATGCAAACCTCTCTTTACCCAATTAAAACTGAAAATCAAAGAAAATAGTTAGGGTTTTTACCTTGAAAATATTGGGGAAGTTGAATCCTTGCCCTAGAATCCCTTGGAATTAAGTAGTTGGAACAATCTTTGAAGATGAAGAACTTCTCTCTCTAAAAACCCTCTCTTCTCTCTCTAATTTTTGGTGAGATGATATGATAAAAATGAAGAAGAAAGGTGTTATATTAAAGAAGAGATCGGGTCAAAATGTTACAAAATCTGGGCCGGGGTCAATTATGCGGTCACTATGCGACCGCAGAATCAACATGCGGTCCGCATAGTGGCCGCAGAATGGCTCAAAAATTACGCAGGCTCTGGAACGATTTGCGGTCACTATGCGGACCGCATGTCGATTCTGCGGTCGCAAAATTGCACCGCAGATTGACATGCGATCGCATATCGACCGCACATTGGACACAATTTTGGGCAACTCTCTGGAACGATCTGCGGTCACTATGCGGACCGCATATTGATTCTGCGGTCGCAAAAGTGCACCGCAGATTGACATTTTTCTGGAAAAAATTTTATTCTACATTTTGAAACTTAAATCACTACCAAGGGTCCGAAGCGCGGCTCGCAAGCTCGCCGCGAAGAATTCTACGCATTCCTAACACATCATTCGGACCATGACACCACATCTACTAGGTTTTATGCACAAAAATTTCACGGGGCCTTACATGAACGACCCAAACCAGCAAGTTGGGTTGAACGCACAGGAGGCACATGAGGCGCAGGAAGGTGCATTATTTGACTGGGCACAACCAACAGTGGATAATTTGGCAACTGCCATTATTGTGCCAGCGATTCAAGCTGAGTCTTTCCAGATTTCTAACAACGTGCTACACTTGTTGCAAAATAAGGGATTATTCCCTGGGACTCATGTTGAAGATCCACAACAGCACCTGAAGAACTTTCTCTCAATATGCAAGACACAAAGGCAACTGAATGTGAAACTGGAAGCATTCAGACTATTGTTATTTCCGTTCGCAGTTACAGGGGCTGCGCAGGTTTGTCTAAACTCACTCCCCATAAACTCTATTGCAACTTGGGATGAGTTGGTCAAGCAATTCCACAACAAGTTTCATCCACCTAACAAGATAGCTTAACAAATTGATGAGATTGTGAGCTTCAAGCAGAAACCAATGGAGACAATACATGAAACATGGGGCAGATTCAAAGGTATGCTTGTTATGTGTCCTCACCATGGGGTTCCTGACCAGATGTTGGGTTAAAGGTTCTACATGGGGCTTTCAGACAGTATGAAAAATATTGTAGAAGACTTGGAGGGAAGGTCAGGATTTGCTTGACAAGATGGCTCAAACTCCGGGTGGACTACCAGGAATGCTCCTCTCACTCCAGTAGTAGACTCTGTACCTCTAAATCTGGCCAACAATATAGAGGAAAACGTGGCAACTTTATTGACACAAATGAGCATCCTGACAAAGAAAGTGGAAGAATCTGGGGTCAAGCAGCAGGTTCACATTGTAGACACTACCAATGGTGGTTTATGCACATCTTGCATTAGCCATCCCATAGGTAATCCATGGGCTGCAGAGCAAGAACATCATCACCAGCATGAATATATGAACTATGTAGCAAATTATGGAGGGCAGTGACAGGGTAACCAGAGTTGGGGTCAACAGGCTCCACAACAGTACATGCCTCCTCAACTACAGTATAATGCAGCAGGTATAAGGCCACCAAACAACATGGCTCCATATCCTAGACCTTAGAATTTCAACAATCAGCAATAGGGGTATCATCCACCTCCACCACAGCATGGGGGTAGACATGACGATGGGTTCGTAGAGTTGAAAGCTATGATGCAACAGGTAATTGGGTCACATGCCAAAACAAATGAGAGGATATATGCACATGACACAGCTATCAAGAATATTGAAGTACAGGTGGACCAGATTGCTATGTCACTTAACAATCGTCCTCAAGGGACATTGCCTGCAGATACACAAACAAACCTAAAGAATCAAATCCGAAAGCAGCTGATGGCAGTTAATATGAGAAATGGAAAAGATCTTGATGCTAAGCATGAAAAAGAGAGATGCAATTTATAGGCTGAGACACTCACTCCAGTCCCCATTGAACTGGATGAGTCCACCGGGTTGACAAAAGTTACAGTCCAGCTAGTAGCTGAAAATAAGGATGTGCAGCAGGGAACGGAGAAAATAGCTTAACAGGTAGAGCATCAGGTTGAGGAGAAAGTCATAGAGAAAGAAAAGTCCCAAGTGATTGGGAAGAAGAGGCCTCCAGCACCATTCCCCGAAAGGTTGGCCAAGCATCAGAAATAAGAGCAATAAAAAAGGTTCTTTGATATGCTCAACCAAATCCAGGTAAACATTCCTTTAATTGAAGCTTTGAAACAAATGTCTGGGTATGAAAAGATGATGAAAGACATGATGTTGGGGAAATTAGATTTCCATGACTTGGCCATTGTGACTCTTACTCAAACTTTTAGTGCAGTGGTTTCTAGACCCATTGCTGAGAAGTTATCTGACCTAGGTAGCTTCACCATTCCATGCACTATAGGAAACTTTGCCTTTGCAATGGTATTGTGTGATTTTGGGGCAAGCATAAATCTTAGTCCTTTGGTGATTTATAAGAGGCTGGGCATCGGGAGAGCCAGGCCTACTTCTATGTTATTGCAGCTTGCTGACAGGACGATTAAACGTCAATTTGGTATATTGGATGATGTGCTCATTTAGGTGCGGAAGTTTTTGTTTCACGCCGATTTTGTTATTCTTGACTACAAGGTGGACGAGGAAATTCCTATAAACTTAGGAAGACAATTCCTAGCCAGAGGGATAACACTGATTGATTGCGAGACTGGAGAACTCAAGATGAGGTTGAATGATGAGGAGATCATATTCAATGTGTAAAAATCCATGAGGCGCCCTAGTGATTTCGCGAATTGCTCTCTTATTGATGCGGTGGATGTGATAGTGGAGACTGATGATACAGAATTGACTACTAAAGATCCACTTGAGGCATGCCTAATTAACTTAGAAGAGGCAAATGGTGAAAGCCTGGCAGAGTGGGTGGTATCTCTGGAAGGTAAGGGCTTTTGGGATAGAGAGTTGGAGTTTGAACATCTACATTTAGAGAAAAAAGAGACCCCTCCAGCAAAACCATCCATAGATGAGCCACCAAAGATGAATCTTAAACCACTACCATCTCATCTCAGGTATGAATTTCTATGCCCTAACTCCACTTTACCAATTATTATCACATCTGGTTTGCTAGATGTGCAGGCTCAAAAGCTTATACAGGTACTAAAAGAATGCAAAACTGCCATTGGGTGGACCATGGCAGACATAAAGGGGATCATCCCCGCGTATGCATTCCTAAGATTCTCCTGGAAGAGGAGCACAAACCATCCAGGGAACATCAAATAAGGCTGAACCCAAACATGAAGGAATTGGTGATGAAAGAGGTAACAAATTGCTAGACGCAGGAATCATTTTCCAAATCGCTGATATTAGCTGGTTTAGCCCAGTTCAATGTGAGCAAAATAAAAGTTGTATGATGATGTGAAAAATGAGAATAACGAATTGATATCAACAAGAACCGTCAGCGGGTGGAGAACATGCATGGACTATATGAAGCTGAATCTAGCCACTCGTAAGGACCACTTCCCACTTCCATTCATTGATCAGATGCTTGACAGGTTAGCAGGGAGGTCACACTATTTCTTCCTCGATGGGTACTCGCGGTACAATCAAATTTCCATAGCCCCCGGGGATAAAGAGAAGACCTCCTTCACATGCCCATATGGCATTTTTGCCTTTATGAGGATGCCATACGGACTATGCAATGCACCTTCCACATTCCAAAGGTGCATGATGGCAATATTCACCGACATGGTGGAAGACATTATGGAGGTGTTCATGGAGGTGTTCATGGATGATTTCTAAGTTGTAGGGAATTCATTTGATGAATGCCTTGTCAATCTGACAAGAGTGTTGAAATGGTGCATGGAGACAAACTTAGTGCTAAACTGGGAGAAGTGCCATTTTACGGTACAAGAAGGTATAATACTGGGGCACCCGGTTTCAAGCAAAGGTATTGAGGTAGACCGAGCTAAAGTAGATGTCATTGCAAAGTTGCCTCTACCAACATCCGTCAAGGCCATTATAAGCTTTCTTGGACATGCCGGTTTTTACCGGAGGTTCATTAAACACTTTTCCAAAATCTCAAACCCTCTTTTTAAGTTACTTGAAAAAGATCACCACGTTTTATTTCCTGATGAGTTCATGATTTTATTTGAGGAGCTGAAGAAAAGGTTGGTAACAACACCCATCATCATTGCCTCAAATTGGGAGAAACCATTTGAGCTGATGTGAGATAAAAGTGATTACGCAGTGGGGTCAGTGCTTGGCCAAAGGAAAGACAAGCGGATGCATCCAATCTACTATGCTAGTAGAATATTGAGTAGAGCATATTTGAACTACACTGTTACGGAAAAGGAGATGCTAGCGGTAGTGTTCGCGTTCGACAAATTCAGGTCCTATCTCATAGGATCCAAGGTAATAGTATACATTGAGCATGGAGCATTAAGGTACTTAATTGATAAAAAGGACTCTAAGCCACGCCTAATTCGTTGGGTGCTGCTTCTACAAGAGTTCGAGCTTGAAATACGTGATCGGAAGGGCACAAAAAATCAAGTCACTGATCATTTGTCAGGTCTTGAAGGAGCTGAAATTGTTAAAGAGAGTGGATAAATTCTGGAACCTTTTCCAGTGGAGCAGCTGCTAAGTACCACTCTCCTTGAAGCGCCATGGTATGCAGATTATGCAAATTACCTGGCCAGTAGTATTGTTCCTCATGACCTATCATCAATCTAGAGGAAAAGATTTTTTCGTGAAAGCCATCTTTATTATTGGGATGAACCCTATTTGTTTAGGATATGCCTCGATAACATGATCCGGATATGCGTCCCCGAGATCGAACAATTTTCTGTTTTGTAGGCATGTCATGCTTCCGCATATGGTGGCCACTTTGGAGGAGTGCAAACAGCTGCCAAGATACTTGAGGCCGGTTTCTATGGGCCAACAGTGTTTAAAGATGCATATTGTGGGTGAAAGGATGCAACGAACATCAACGCACTAGAAACATTTCCCGACGCCATGAGATGCCAATAAACCCAATTCAACAAGTGGAAGTGTTTGACGTCTGGGGAATAGACTTCATGGGTCCCTTTGTCAGTTCATACAGAAATAAGTATATCTTTGTTGCGGTAGACTATGTATCCAAATGGGTGGAGGCGGTAGCATTACCCACAAATGATGCAACAAGAACATTTTCACCCGTTTCGGGACTCCAAGGGCAATCATTAGTGACAGTGGTACGCATTCTTGGAACCGGTCATTCGAGAAATTGTCGTCCAAATATGATGTGAAACACCGAGTGGCTACTCCATATCACCCGCAGACCAGCGGTCAAGTTGAGGTCTCCAACAGGGAGATAAAGAGTGTGCTGACAAAAACAGTGAACGCCACGAGGACCGACTGGTCCAAAAATCTCGATGATGCATTATGGGCATATAGGACAGCATTCAAGACACCAATGGCATGTCACCATACAAATTGATCTCACCATACAAATTTTTGTTTAGATCACAAAGCATGGTGGGCACTGAAACAATTAAATATCAGTTGGGATGAAGCGGGGAAATCTAGAGTCACCAGGTTGCATGAGATGGAAGAATTCTGGTATCTAGCCTTCGAAAGCACAAGACTATACAAAGAAATGATGAAGCGGCTTCATGACCAGAATATCATAGAGTGTAACTTCAAAAATGGGGACAAGGTACTTTTATATAACTCAAGATTATGGTTGTTCCCGGGCAAATTAAAATCAAGGTGGTCAGGCCTTTTTCGGGTAATTGAGGCATTACAATCGGGTGCTGTGGAAATTTTAACAATTGATGGCTCACGCACATTCAAAGTAAATGGACAGCGGTTGAAACTATATGTTGGCATGGATGACATCGAGGAGCATGTGGAACTATAGTTAGAGGAACCTCAAAGGTCTAGTGAGCCTTGAAATGCGCTAAGTTGAGTCGTGCCGCGACGTTAAATCAGCCACTACGTGGGAGGCAACCCAAGAACTTGTTGTAAGTGTATCCATTATAGTTACTCTATACAAAAAAAAAAATCTGCTGCTGCCAGGCGAAAAATTCAGAGAGGCTAATTTTTCACGGTTGAAATGCTGTCGCGGATGTACCACAGAAAAACAACCCCTTTGATTCTCACCTGTTTGCGGTCCATCCGCGACCGCGGATGACCATGGTCCATTCTGCCAGCACGGAAATAAAAAAATTTAAACGGTCATAATTTACCCCCACCCCTTTTAATTACCCTAAAACATTACCCCTCCTCATATTTCCCAATTCAGCCGCCCCTTTTCCCCCAACTACTCTCTCTCTCTATAAAATTCTCTCAAACTCTCCTCCTTCTCTTCACTCCTTCTTCTCCAAATCCCCCTTACACCCTCACCAATTTTATTCTTCATCTACATCTTCAACACTTCCCCACCTTCGAACTAGTATGTTTTTCTTCTTCTATTTTTCTTGTTTTAGTTTTTTCTCCTTAGTTTGGTAGAATTAATTAGTTTTACATAATACTAGTTTAATTGTATAAATTGTAAAATATCTTGCTAGTAGGTAGTACAATATATAAAAATTAATTTTTTTTGTAGTGTATTATTAGTATGAATGTTGTTATAGGATGTTGGTATATTTGGTGTTGTTGGGTCTCCAATGTGTTTAATTGTGTTATCTATGTTGCTTTGGAGACCCAATGTGATGGTTGGTGTATTTGGTGATTGGGGTGGCCAAATTTTGCAAAAATTATGTTGTAGTATTTGGGTGTTGTATTTTTGGGGGAGATATTGCCCAAGTTTGTGGTTGGTTGTTGTTGGGTATAATTGGAGATGGTGTTTGTTTAATTGGGTCATGTTAAAATGCCACAAGAATTAAGTGTGGGGTGCATGAGGTAACTTGGTGAAATTGTTAGATAATTGGTTAATAGTAGGAGTTATGGGATGATAGCACTAAAGAAAATATTATTGTAGTCCACGGAGGGTGAAGTATGAGTAGCCAACTGATGTACTAACGTGAAGGAAATTTTTGGTTTTTCTCTTTTGTGCAGGATTATGGCTCCTAAAAGATCCAGGAATGCAGCAAACGCATGTAGGCAACCTACCTATGACGAGTCTTGATTCACAGGCGAGGAGGCAAAAGTAGACTTTCATGCCAAGGCTACTAAAGCTTTGCTATAGGATATTGGAATCGACAAGGTGGCTATTCGGGCTGAAAAGCCCGATATATATGAGGAGATCCGACGTAGAGAGATGGAGTTCCTGTTCGATGCACCGGCCCTCGTAAACAAAATGCTGGTTAGGGTGTTCTATGCGAACGCACCCTACGGGATGGCCAGAGAAGTCTTTGATGAGTGGCAATTTTACCACTCATTGTAGCCTCTTTTGCTTAGCTTTTTATGCCTCTTTAATATGAAATGAGGTTGCTTTTGGTGGTTATTGCTAGATTTTCAGGTAAATGATGCTAGTAGGTGATTTGGGATGAAGTGACAAGGAATTTAGCTAAGAAGAGAAGAAACATTGCAAAACTGTCAGGCATTTCGCTTCTGCGGATTTTGATCGCAGAAGCGATCTCGCCTCTGCGAGATTTTGATCGCTTTTGCAAATTGTCGAAGAGCCAGCCAGTTTCGCTCCTGCGGAGATGAAGACGCAGAAGCAGTCACGCTTCTGTGAATAATTGATCGCGCCTGCGGAAGATCCGCTTTTGCGAAAATTTATACGCTTCAGCGATGTCGCTTCAGCGACATGATATCCGCTCCTGCGATGGCTTGACAGGAGGCCCAATTGTCGCTTTTGCGAAGTAATGTCCGCTTAAGCGGAGCCGCACCTGCGAGGTATTTTCCGCAGGTGCGAAAGTTGAGCATCAGACTTGGGCAGAATGGACATTTCACACGTTTTGACCCCAAATCAATGATTTACTCGTCCAAACAGACATTGTAGGATATATCTCGGAATCTCTAATCAATTTCTACAATCTTGAAAATATTTTTTACTCTTTGGCTTAGAGAGAAGGCTAGGGTTTTGCACACACACTTGGGTATTGAAGATTAAAGCTTGTGGTTAAGGATTTCTTACCCATTTATATTTATTTCTTCATTTCCTTGCTTTGTATTGTATATCTAAGTGTGTAGTATTTATTTCCAACACTTGAATCTTGTTTATGGGAATATTCATATTTAAAGTGTGGATTAAATACCTTGTTGTGCTTATGTATTGAATGATTTTTATATATTTATGAATTGAGTTATTGTTGCTTTAATTATTCTTGTTCTTCAATGTTTCCAAAGAGATTAGCTAACTCTAGGACTCGCCCATTTACTTTGAATTAATTTTGGAAAAGATAATTCGAAGTTGGGAAAGATTAATTAACAAGAACTTGAGGCGTTAACCTTCACTTTATAGATTCAACCTAGGGATAGGATTGACTACTTGTAGCCTATCGGGTGCACTTAATCTTCTAATTGAGATTAGGGATAATTCAATTAGGAAGTCTTGTTAGTCTTCGGAAGAAGCTAATTAAGAATTATTATCCGTGGCTAATTAACATAAACTCACTCATATTTGTAAAATCATGAAATACATTGGATCGTTACTTGAGTGTAATTCCCGATGCATTCATACTTGTAGCCATTGATCATTTTATTCGCTTTCTAGGTTAGTTTACATTTCCGCATTTAGATATAAACATTTTCCAAAACCCAAAATCTTAAGTGTTTGGCTTAGCGCGACTAGCGATAATTTTCTTGCATTCCTAATCGCCTACATATTGTTCTCTATGGGATTCGACCCCGACTCATAGTTGGGTAAATATATTGCATACGACCGTGTCTATTGCTTTTTAGCGGTAGAAATGGACGTTATCAAAAATGGCGCCGTTGTCGGGGAACAATTTGGCGTAATTTAGGTTGTTTGAGAAGTAAGCGAAAGTGCTTTGGTCCAAACTTGTGAATATTTGTGTAATTATTTTTCTTACCTTGGGTCTATTTTTAGTGTTTGTTTCTTGTTTATTTTCTTAATTTTAAGAAAAATGGCATCATATAACGAAAATTGGTCGGATGGTAGTTGTTCATATTTTGATGATCCTTGTCCTTATTGTGGAGGACCACATTCATGGCAAAATTGTTTAAATTCTCCCGGGGGTGGATTGTGCGCACAATTCCAAACCCATGAGTGGAGTATTTGTGATAAGTATAGTTTCCAAAATGGTCATTGGAGTGATTGTGCTTATTTTTTATTCCCTTCCCCATGCCCCCACTATGATGATTCTACTCGTTTTGGCAAGAATTATAGGGCTATGGAATTGGAAGAAGTGGAGCATGGCCAAAGTGGAGAGTTCAAACTCATGTTTGAGTGTCTACTTGAAGAAGGAAACAAGGAGCAAAGTGCCTTGGAACATCTCTTGGAGACTAGTCTCCAAAATGATTTTGAACTCCAAGGAATGCACTTACAAATGAATGAACATCCGCCAAGCAACTCAATAAGTGTTGTTGATGCTGGCAAAAACATGGAATTGGAGTCAACCGGTGTAAATTCTAATGTGGTTGTTGTTGACTCTAATCCGGGGGAAAAAGAGAATGTCAACATAGAAGAATTGCAAAGTGTGGGCTTAAAGTCACATTCCAAACATTTTTCAACCTTGGAATCGTGTGGTGACACGGGAGTTGAACCACATAAATCAATGAAGGAATGCGAGGAGGAACAACTTTGGCCATACATTTTACAGTTTGAGGAGGCGAGAAATCAAAACGACATTCCTCACTTGAAAGCCAAGAAGTGCAAAATGAAAATTTTAAGCATTGGCTCGAACATCCAATTACCACCCCCCATTGCTCGTGGTCATAAGCTTGATTCCAAGCTAGGGGCCCAATTCATATCATCCAAGTGGCGAGAAAAGTGGTAATGTTGTTTGTGTCATGCCACGACATTAAATAATGCGCTTGGTGGGAGGCAACCCATCGTTTTCAAAATTTTTAGTCATTTTTTAAAATTTTTCATCATTTTGCAAATTTTCCTTTTTAGAATTGCTTAGAATATTATGTTGAACTAATCTGCCAAGTTTGAGAATTTTTGGAGTTGATTTGAGCAGGTCGAGGTATCCGGACAGTCACAAACCAGTAGCTGAAGAAAATTGGCAACAAAACTCTGCTAAAACCGCCTCTGCGATAAAACAGTCGCACCTGCGGTCTCGCAGAAGCGTCAGTGGCATCGCAGAAGTGACCATATCGCACATGCGGCATATTTTTCGCTTCCGCGACATCGCAGAAGCGGGTTTAAAACCGCAGAAGCGGCTCGTTGCGCAGAAGCGGCCGAATTATCGCTTAAGCGGTTCCGCAGGGGCGTATAAGTTTTCGCAGAAGCGAAAATCGTCCAGCTTTTAATTTCAAAACAGAGGGAGTTAAAGTCTTTTGGTTGACCCTTTTCTCTTAACTAAAAACCGTCTCCCCTACCCTAAATCCCCAAAAATTCCGAATTTTCTTAGCAATTTGTCAAAAGCATCTCGTGTAGTCTCCTTCTCTTCTGCAAATATCAGGTAATCTCTTCCCATTCCATGTGATTTTCATATCCAACAATGTTTGTAGGTAATATGTCTTGATTTTTCTTTTCCTTCTTTTGGTTTTAAATTCTAGATTGTTTTAGGAAGTGAGGAATTGGTTGAGTGTAGATAATGTGTGCTGTTAATTGTGAACAAATTGTGGGAAGTCTAGTACCACAACCATTGTTCAAAGAGAGGTCAAATTAAACTGCCCGCAAGATGTTTGTCACATTGTTTCAATGAAGTATTGTGGCTTTACATCACAAATGGGACTTAATTGAATCATAAATCCTTTTACTGCACTAATACAAGCCAAAAATTTGTTTAGACATTGAAAAATAAGTAAAAATTTTGATGAAAGTGCTGGGAATGAAGAATATGTCGAAGACCGTAGAAGATAAAATTGTTTCGCAGAAGCGAATCCGCTTCTGCGGAGGAAGCCACGCAGAAGCGATACTCCTCGCAGAAGCGAGCTCCTCTTCGCAGAAACGTAGCCGCTTCTGCGGCTCTTCATTCGCAGAAGCGTAAACCATCGTAGAAGTGAAGAAATTTTCGCAGAAACGGATCCGCTTCTGCGGCTCTTTGTTCGCAGAAGCAGAAACTGGAAATTTTTGCAAATTCTAGTAGCTTTGCAACTGCTCCTTCCCGGGCCCGTTCAATCCAAACTTTTTGCTAAATTGCAGTGTTTTGAAGTTCTTAATCCGGTTCAATTGCCCAATTGACGTTGTGTTGAATTTTTGTAGGTGATTTATTTGAAAATGGACGCAACCACAAGCGGACAACGGAGAGAAATCGAAGAAGAAATCAATGAACCATATGATGATACTCGCTTCATGTCCGCTGAGTGTGAGCGGCGATATTTGGATGACCTCGTCCACAAGAAGATTATCCTTGAAAAAGGAATTCATGAAGAGAAGTTGGTAGAAAAGCTTCCGGATTTCTATGCTCGACTTGAATCATCGGGATGGTCCTGCTTTATCCCAACTCCTTGCAAAGCCAATGAGGAGTGGGTCCGTGAATTCTATGCTAACCTCAGGCGGGTAAATTTTGATAGCCCACAGATAGTCATCCGAGGAAAGTTAGTGAGGTTTGGCATTGAACAAATCAATGATACTCTTGGAATTCCCAACTTTCCGGTGGACCAAGTACGAGAAAAGGATACTTGTGAAAATGGAGCATGGCTTGTCTCCAAGCTCTTTCCACCACAGCTCAGAGAAAAATGGGGAACCGGAAGAAAAGGGTTCAAATCCACCGACTTCACAGCCGAGGCTAAAATGTGGCTATACATCCTCAACAACAGAGTTTCTCCTTGTGGCAACATGACTGATGTTTCCTACACCCGGGCACTGATCATAGCATGCATTCTAGATGGCACACCGGTGAATGTAGGATACTACATTCTACAGGAGATTAGGCAGTACTTGAGAGAGTACTCAAGCAACAAGGATGCAGGTCTACTATTCCCTTCTCTCATCACATTGCTATGCACCAGGGCAGAGGTTGATGTCCGTAGCACCGATCGGTGGCTACCAGCGGACAAACCTTTTCATCCATTGAGAGTGACGGGAGAGGGGAGTGCGGTTAAAAGCAAGAAGAGGAAAATCACTTTCACAGCCACCGGTTCAGAGTCCTCTTCACAGATAGCTGCTCGGGGGCCATTTATGATCCTTAACTCCGAGCTTCAGACCATAAAGGAGTTAGTATCACAGCTTCCTAGTGGGCCATCCCCCTCACAGCCTGGGCCCTCTTACTTCTCCAGAGACGACATGCAGAGTTACTTGGATGCCCAGACACTACAAAATGATAACATGAAGAAGATGGCAGCGTCAGTGACTAAACTGGAGGGAGCCTACAGTACTCTGGCTAAGGCCCATGCTACCCTTCAGTCTGACTTTGAGGAAGAGAAGAAAAAGAACAAGAAGAAAGGCAAGCTGATGATCAAGATGTGGAGGGGCATCAAGGCAATCTTCAAATGGGGAAACCCAGATAAGAAGATCCCTGTGGCGACCAAGGATGACAGCGAGGAGTACTCTTTCATGACACAGTCTGCTGATGATGATGATGATGAGGATGATGATGATGAGGAGGAGACCGATGATGATGGAGCTACGAGCTCAGCGCAGCAGTGATCCGCCTTCCTCCCACAATCTGCTAGTCTGACGCAGACCTCAGGGAGACCCTCAAACTTTTTATGCTTTACATTTGATATTGTGCAGTGAGGACACTGCAATATTCTAGTTGGGGATGGCTTGTGTAGCTTGTGACTATGCTTTGTAGTTTTTGACTTTGATGTTCTATACTTGGTTTGATTAGTTATATTTGTGTTAGTATTGTGCTTTTCTTATTTATACTTCTTCTTATTAGCCTATATTATTTTTTTTTAGTATTATGTAGAGTAGTTTCTTTCCTTTTATTACTCCTTGGGTTTTCTTCATGCTACGGTTCTTTCCCAAGGAACAACTTAGTGAACCGGGTGACTTTTCCCGATGAGAGATAGTGTGACAACCTTCTTAAGGGAATTAGTCTTATTTTGTTAGGATGAGGCTTTTGGATTATTTGATACTAATAAAATTAGCCTCTTGTATGTAAATTATGAATTAAGAATACCCCTCCAAAAATTTGTATTAAAGTGTTAAAAACAAGTAAGTTGCTTGGTGTAAAACAATTTTGGTGATAAATTTTTGGCTCTTTTAGTGACTTCTAGCTCACTAGTTTTATAGAATTGATCCGTCTTCATTAATTCATGTGCCATGTGTGTTAGCGAGTGTTGAAATAAATCTTGTGTTTACTTCCATCATCTAGAACTTGCCCGGTTAGTTTTTCAATGCTAATGATAGTACATTTGGTTGGAGGAATGATCTTAGGCATTCTTTGTTTTAATTTTAAAATCTCTTTAGCCTTTCAAGCCTATCGTTGCATAAATAATGTCACTAGTACGCATTTTGAGCCTTTAAACCTTTCTTTGGCCAACTCATTACAAACCTTTCCCTTTTTGTATAATAATTCCCTCTCTTGAACCCGTCCCTCTTTGAACACTGAGAATGAGGCTAAAAGCCTAAGTTGGGGGTGGTGTCAAAATGGAGATTGGTAAGGTTGTGCATTGAGTATCCACATGCCTCAAAGTATTTGTATTGAAATATTCAAGCTCCATAAGTAAAAAAAAAAAAAAAAAGAGTTAGTCTTTACATATACGTGTAAATATGTACATTATGGAGCCTTGAATAAAATTTGGGAGAGGTATGTAAAGTGGTTCTATATTGGGAACTAGATGCCAATGAGGCTATGTAAGTTAAAGAGAGTCAATATACAAAAGAATGAAACTTGTGAGTAGTGTTCAAGGAGGATGAAGTCACTTGTACCCAAATGCTTACCCAACCTTCCCTAAACCTACATTACAAGCTTAAAAAGTCCTTATGGGACCTCCAACTAAGCATTCTTGAATAAGCATTGAATTAAAATAAGGGCAAGCTTATGGTATGATGTGTCGTAACACTTGAAGTTTCTTTGTGAGAGCGAGTGTTTTCGAAATCTTTGTCCCTTGTGTTTGTTGTAAATATATTGTTCTTTGTTGGGACTTTCTTTCTTGTGAGGGCGCATGAATTAGAAAAGACCGGTGAAATTGAGTAAAGTGAGTAATCATAGTAAACTAGTGTCTTTGAGTCACTTATTGATGCTTATTTTTGTCACTTGATTGTTTTGGAACTCCCTTGCACATTGTTGAAGTTGATTTTCCTTAGGAGGGAGTTATTCGAGAAAAGATATACATACTTGAGCCTAATTGTTAGTATCAACCAAATCCATAAGTATGGTGTTTGAATGAGATAAGTTGGGGATGTGGTGATATGTTCATAATCGCAATGAAAATTGTTTTGTAAATGGTGAAGCCTCATTAAAGTTGTGGTTTTGATTTGCTTGAGGACAAGCAAAAGCTTAAGTTGGGGGTGTTGATGAGTGGCAATTTTACCACTCATTGTAGCCTCTTTTGCTTAGCTTTTTATGCCTCTTTAATATGAAATGAGGTTGCTTTTGGTGGTTATTGCTAGATTTTCAGGTAAATGATGCTCGTAGGTGATTTGGGCTGAAGTGACAAGGAATTTAGCTAAGAAGAGAAGAAACATTGCAAAACTGTCAGGCATTTCGCTTATGCGGATTTTGATCGCAGAAGCGATCTCGCCTCTGCGAGATTTTGATCGCTTTTGCGAATTGTCGAAGAGCCAGCCAGTTTCGCTCCTGCGGAGATGAAGACGCAGAAGCGGTCACGCTTCTGTGAATGATTGATCGCGCCTGCGGAAGATCCGCTTTTGCGGAAATTTATACGCTTCAGCGATGTCGCTTCAGCGACATGATATCCGCTCCTGCGATGGCTTGACAGGAGGCCCAATTGTCGCTTTTGCGAAGTAATGTCCGCTTAAGCGGAGCCGCACCTGCGAGGTATTTTCCGCAGGTGCGAAAGTTGAGCATCAGACCTGGGCAGAATGGACATTTCACACGTTTTGACCCCAAATCAATGATTTACTCGTCCAAACAGACATTGTAGGATATATATCGGAATCTCTAATCAATTTCTACAATCTTGAACATATTTTTTACTCTTTGGCTTAGAGAGAAGGCTAGGGTCTTGCACACACACTTGGGTCTTGAAGATTAAAGCTTGTGGTTAAGGATTTCTTACCCATTTATATTTATTTCTTCATTTCCTTGCTTTGTATTGTATATCTAAGTGTGTAGTATTTATTTCCAACACTTGAATCTTGTTTATGGGAATATTCATATTTAAAGTGTGGATTAAATACCTTGTTGTGCTTATGTATTGAATGATTTTTATATATTTATGAATTGAGTTATTGTTGCTTTAATTATTCTTGTTCTTCAATGTTTCCAAAGATATTAGCTAACTCTAGGACTCGCCCATTTACTTTGAATTAATTTTGGAAAAGATAATTCGAAGTTGGGAAAGATTAATTAACAAGAACTTGAGGCGTTAACCTTCACTTTATAGATTCAACCTAGGGATAGGATTGACTACTTGTAGCCTATCGGGTGCACTTAATCTTCTAATTGAGATTAGGGATAATTCAATTAGGAAGTCTTGTTAGTCTTCGGAAGAAGCTAATTAAGAATTATTATCCGTGGCTAATTAACATAAACTCACTCATATTTGTAAAATCATGAAATACATTGGATCGTTACTTGAGTGTAATTCCCGATGCATTCATACTTGTAGCCATTGATCATTTTATTCGCTTTCTAGGTTAGTTTACATTTCCGCATTTAGATATAAACATTTTCCAAAACCCAATATCTTAAGTGTTTGGCTTAGCGCAACTAGCGATAATTTTCTTGCATTCCTAATCGCCTACATATTGTTCTCTGTGGGATTCGACCCCGACTCATAGTTGGGTAAATATATTGCATACGACCGTGTCTATTGCTTTTTAGCGGTAGAAATGGACGTTATCAGTCTTCATCCAAGGTAAGTATATTTGGGCTCATGTAGAAACTATTAGGCGGGCTCTTAGACTGCCCACTTTTACTGGTGATGTGGACTTTTACCACGACAGGCCTGGTGTCACTTAGGACACCTTGACTGCGGCCTTATGTGTCGATGGCCACCCAGTATGGATAAGAAACAACACACTGCATTCTAACAGCTTCACCTATACTACTAAGTGCTGGTTCACAATTATATGTAACCTGTTTCTGCCCTCAAGCAACACCACTGATATGAACTTCAATAAGGCATTGCTGACATGGTGCTTTGTTACCCAGCGGGACGTTCACATCGCCCGCTTGATAAGTGATGAGATGGTGCTGAGGGGACCCCTCAAAGCCAAGGGTTTCTACTAACCATCTCTTGTCACTACTTTGTGCCTCGGCCACCGGACTACGATCCTTCCTATGGATGGTGAGCTCCCTCTAAAAGGTCCATTCAAAGCTTCTCACATCTAGGTTGGTCGAGGCAATGACCCAATTGATTTAGATGCAAAGGATGACCCCGTGCTGATTGTCCAGTCCACGCATTCCATGGACTCCGCTGGACCATCTAGGCACACTCATCATGGAGCGGGCATGTCTAGGTCCAATTCTACTAGACCTATGCTTAGGTCTATGGAGGAGGAGGTTGCGGATTTACGCACCTCAGTGGATAGTTTACACACACAAGCATGGACGCGATGTCACAAAGGCAAGCTCAGACGAAAAGTAGGTTCATGGAATGGTTTCGAGCATTAGGTCGAGCGTGTAATGTCGACCCCGCCACCGTCTCCGACTCTGAGTGAGTCACAGGTAAGTTTTTCTCACCCTTCTAAGGTATACTTGTATTATTATGCCATGAGGACATGACATGATTTTAAGTGTGGGGTGGGAAAGTTATCTTGTATATGTTGTTCATAGTAGTTGTAGTTGTAAATAATATTAGCTGGCTTGGCCCGATGATGAACACTTGGCGATGGGTTTCTTAAAGGTCTAAGTCGGAATAAAAACACAAAAAAAAATAAAAAATTTAAAATATTTGAAAAATCAAAAAATATTAGTAGAGGGCTCTTCCAGATGACGGACTATTTGGACAAATACTCTTGAGGGAAGTAGTCCATGTAGGAATTTTTCTTTCTTTTATATTCTTTTTCTATGTAGTGTATCACCTCCCCCTTTGTTTTTCTTTTGACCACGGTTCTTTTCTAAATGTTTTTATTGAACCGGGTTAGGTTGATTTTTCTTTTTAGGATTAGAGGGAAAAAGGTTGACATGTAACCCCAAGTATGCACATTAGCAAAACTTAATTGAACTTGAAAATGTATTATCTAAGCTTGACTGTAGATTCTAGGATATGCCTTAAATTGCACAATACAACTTGCTTGAAAATTGACCTATGGCTACGCAGGGAAAACCGTTACAATAGGAAAGAAAACCGTTGCCATAGATCTACTGCTACGGTTCAGTGTCCGTTCCATGAGCTGCCGTGGCTATAGAGTTTATGGAACGGTTTTTGTAACGGTTCCAATTTCCGTTGCTATAGCATAGTCTATTGTTACGGTTTTCCCTCCTCCTGTTGGAACGATTATTCCTGTCTATTGCAACGGTTAATAACCGTTACCGTAAAGTTAAATGCAACGGCCTTAAACCGTTACTATATCTATCAAATCCGTTACATATATAATAGAAATGGCAACGTTTTCATTAAGCTATTGCAACGGTTAAACTATCTATTGCAACGGTTAGAAATTGTTTTGGAACGGTTTGTAGATACTATGGCAACGGTTCACTAACATATTGCAACGGTTATTAGATTATTTTGGAACGGTTTGCAGGTCCTATGGCAACGGTAATCTACCTATTGCAACAGCTTTTATATGATTTTGGAACGGTTTGCAGGTTCTATAGCAACGGTTTTCAGACCCTGTGGCAACGGTTTTGTTACCTGTTACAATTTAATTAAATTAAAAAAAAGTGCCCCCTGTTGTAAATAAAAATTTTACGTAAATATACAATAAACTATAAAACACTAAAATTTATATAAACACATAATGAAACTTGATAATCCAAATTGTCGGACAAGTTAATTATAAATCCATAGATAGTGATGAAACCAATAACAATATGATATTTCAATATCAAAAGTTTTAAAATGTTTTGATAACAAACATTCCTAGAAACCACCACATGCATCTACAACAATCAACAATTCAAAATTCAAGTAAGGTCCATCTTCATCACTCCCTCCGTCTTCCATATCTTCATTTACTCCACCTACAAAAGAGTAGTATAAAGTGAGATTTGCAAAATGGATTAAAGATAAAACATTTGCTATTTAACTCTACAGTTGAAAGGTTTAGTGTAGGGAGACATCCTGTGTAAACTTTGGCTTTTGGAAAAACAAGTTGAAAATGGCATTTAAATGTAAAAAGAAAAGGAAGAAAAAACATGCATATATCAGCAAACTAGACAGCCTGCGAGGACAAAGCTAGATAGACACATAAAGGTGGATGAGCCAGCGTCCGATCCAAGATTTAGACTCTATGAGTTCGACCTTTAAGGCTCTTAGCATTGAACTCATTATATTTTAAACTTATGGATTCCGACCTACCATTTGTTATAATTTTAATTTATGATCCATATCAAAATTTTTGAGTTCGGATGAACCTGGCGCTAGTACTACTCTACATCCGCCACAGAGATGAGCCCGAAAAGCATGCAACAGCAAGCTAACAACTACTACTGTGATAGGAATTAAGTCTTTTTCTGACTTACTATAGAATGGTACAGTTGTCAATGTTAATAAAATTATACTTAATTGGACTTAGGAGAGATTGAGGAGGTTAAAGGAATTCAGACGCTCAAGTATTTTCGTGCAATTACAAGCAACATTAGATTAGATCTGCCCTCAGCCATCCAATTACGCAAAACCACTGTTGGCTTTCCGTTCCTTTTTTTGGACATGCAACTATGGCTTCTGTAAAGTTGGAAATGCCACCAATGGAGTATGAAACTAGAAATGGAAAGTAGGAAATAGAATTGAATGCTATGAAGGGGCAAATGGGATCAAAAACTAGAGGAGTTTCCTTGACTTGGAATGACTTATGGGTTACTGTCTCCACCAGAAAAAGTGACAGAAAAGCAATACTTCAAGGTCTCACTGGTTATGCTCGTCCTAGTGATACACAACAGTACTATCAGGCATCAGCACATCTTGTTGGTGCAAATCCCAGGCTTGACCTTTTGGTGTCATATAACATATGAAAATTCTGTTGTTGATAGTTGCCGATTATCGACATGGCCGAATGAGGAGTTCCTAACATTGCCAAACAAACAATATCACCTGGTTCAAGTTTGATGAAGTAGTTCTCTACTGGAAAATTCCATACAACTCCATCATCAAAAACTATCCCAAATGAGGCAGTTCAAGTTTCTCCACTCCAGAAACATTGTAACATGGTTTCAAAATCGGAAAATCATCTAAAATAGGATAGTGTTTCATCTAAAATAATTCGTTGTTTAAAATGGAACATAACTAGTCAAAACCAGCTTGGAGCACATATAGCACTACTTAAAAACCAGTGGCCTTCAGTAAGTCTTAAAAAAGTAAACTTTACTTCCTCAAGGGTTTCAAAGAAACAAAAACGATTACAATAAAATAAGTGAAAAGTATACTTACTCTGCACATTCACTGAGTCTCCCCGAGTTCTGGCTCTCATCAATCTTCAGAATCAGCGATTTGTTCTCGTCCAAATACTAACATAGAGTAATAGGAAAGCCCCAGTATAAGCAAATATTAAAATAACATCATACGTAATACCCAAAATCTAATATATAAACAGCCAAAACAGCAAAAGTTTATTCCCTCATACTAATATCAAGGCATAATTTTCATCTCTTCCGTTAACATCCAGTAACAGTAAAGAAGATCAGTCAAACAGGTCCAACTGAAATGAGGTTCTATATATACCAGCTTCGCAACACTTGAACTCAACATGTTCCAAACAGTGAACAAAGGAGACAAGTTTCAGTCGCAATCACAATACCAGAATTGAAGGTTAAATTCTAGTTTTATACTTAGTAAAATCAAACTCAACTGAAATTGCTAACTCAACTGAAATCAAAACAGAGTGAGGAAGAGGAAGAGTCAGAAATGTGTATTTCAAATAAATTGATCAAACTCATACTGTTATTTCTCTCGTTTGAGTTGACAAAGGCATCTTTATCTTAAATTAAAAGACACCAGACATCACGATTTATTTGATCTAAATTCCTTCACTTGTGAAAACTGTAATGGATCACTAATATGAACCTTCTGTAGTAGAGACCTGAAATTGTCTCTTAAGCATCGTGATTCTGATTTGTTGATAAACATATATAATATTGAGGAAGAAGTTTAACTCCATTCCGATGGAGGTGTTTAGCATAAGTTTCACTTAATTAGTTTTGGGAATCTTATACAATATATACTCCACCGTATTTGATGATTGGCACAACTACATCATTGGTTTATTTTTAATTTTAACCTATAAACAACCAGTCTTCCGGTGAATTCAATCGAAGAATCACATGAATCGAGCTGTAAGATACATTATTAACACACCATAGAATATGAGGAAGGAGGATTATGGGATCAAAATCACACTTCTTTAGTCTTAGTACTAAAGGTAACACATTTCTTTAGATCAATAATAATTTAAATATCAAACTAACTGTATTGTTACAAGAAACTGATTCCAAAACAAAACTCATACACTCTATTAGTTTCAAAAGAAGAGAAGATATTATGTGATAGCCTATGTTGAACCAGAAGTTATTACAAAGAGAAGTTCCATATACTTAGAAAACAGTAGAAATCTGAAGACTCTTATACCAGCAACAACTTAAGTACTATCAAGCTGGAAATCCATGCTACACTAGCCTTATAATGCCAATGTCAACTTAAATCTAAAGTATCTTCCTTTGATGACACAAAATTTATAAATAACCACTTAATTACTATCAGATTTGATCTTGGATTATATAGTGTTAACATTCTTCTAGGCAAATCACACTAATTATAACATGAAATTAAACCATTATCAGGGACTTTGTGATATCCTCTTACAGATCAAAAACTTAAACATGCTCGACTAGCAAATACAAACTGGTTTCAAAGAACAAAGAAGTACTGTGACAGAAATGACTACTAGAAACATGAACATTAACTTCTATGGCCTAGAAGTAAAGCTAGATATGTGTCGACTCACTGGTTCAAGAATGAACCAAGCACACAAATTACTTAGTGCTCAAACTCAGATAGACCAATGAGAATGATCAAACAAACAGGCTTCACATGCGTGGCCTTCGAGGTTGGAGATGCAACGTCTAACAATTATCGAACAGAAAACAACGAAATGGTTTTAAAACAATGGGTTCTAGCATACTCCCAAGATATGACACTGATTCAAACCACAAGTAGAATACATCATGGACTCATGTTTCTTACAACAACCAGATCTTAGTAAAAAATGTAACAAGAAGATTCGAACTCAGACACGACCCCCCAGAATATTTAAAAGATTGGGGTAGTTCTCATTCGTGAATGAATGATTAGCTGCTAGAGAAGGTTTCAAGAACTTGTTTCAATGCTCGAATTTAACAAAAAAATTGGATGAGTTTATACAACTGCACCCGTTACATCAGTGCATAAAATCAATCATCCAACAGTAAACAAAAATACCAAAGAGACCTGAATCAAGGCCAAAAGAGCTCAGCACTTAAACAGAAGAAACAGACAATGATTTTCAGAATTTAAACCAAATCATGATGGAATATGAACACCTACAACACAAAATCATCGAGTAATAGAGAAATGGAGAAGAAATGAACCTGAAATCAGAAATTCTTTCAACAATAATAGAAGAAACAACGTTTTGCTCCAAAATTACAACTGAAAATAGCAACAATATTGAGCAGAAATCGCAAGCCACATCCAAATCGCGAAAACTTTGAACAGAAATCAAAACAGCACCGGAATTCTGAACCCAACCACAAACTCCAACTTAAACTTTAATCCAACTCCATTGTTGAGAACCAGAGATTAAAAAAAAAAGGTTGAATTTTGTTATTTTTTGACTTCTTTTGAAATGAAGCAAAACATAAATCTTCAAAACATAAACGAAAAAAGGAGAGAATGACATAAATCAGCTAAAAAGATTAACAATGAGAATGAATTACTTGGTGACGACTTTTCTATTCGAACCATTAAAATGATGTACTAACAAACTATATCTATTGTTCACGGAGAAGAGAGGCAAAATCTTGAAATAATTTGCCCTTACTTGATAATATAAAAGGAGCTATGTTTGAAGGCACCTACATTACAACTAAATAGCAATTTTGCTGCAAGTACTTAGATGTCTTTTGTCGGGTGAGGAAAGCTGCACGTGTTTCTTTTAATTCAGACGCTAAGAAACAGATGAACATAGGTATCCCGAGAACAGAAATAGGAATAACAGAAACAAACAAATGTTTCAACAAATAAATTGGGACAACCTCAAGCAGCAAAGTTAAAATCAAGTAGGCTCCCTATTCATATGTAAAAATCAAAGCAATTAAATACTAATATTCCAACCAATCAAGAAAAACATTATCTTCTAGCTGTTGGATATTACAGATGTTGGGAATATTCAAGGAGCGGAGAGCTTGCAGGTCACATACTCAAACTCAAAGACACAATATATTCAGCCAAAATCAAGAAAATGCAGTCCAAATTGAGAAATAGATTCATACAATTGGTAAATACAGAGAGAACAACGGTGCTTACCACTCGATTTTCAGCCGAGTTCGCTCGAGAAGGAGATTACGAAGAGCAGCAGCCTAGCGCGACCTCGACTCGATTTGCTGATGAGGTCTCTTTGAAGAGAACTGAATTACCGCAGATGGAACACGATTGTTGAGGATCTACACAAGAACAGAAGCCCTAAAAAGCTGAGCTTGTTCTCTCTAAATCAATATCGGAATCAGGCGCGCAATGACTCAAATCACGAACCCAATCGCGAAGAAATCTCTTGAATCCCACAAAAAGCTCTCTAATTCGATATATTTTGGAATTGTGAGGGATTTTCGTTGATTTGGCTGTCTGATTTGAGGGATTTTTGGGAGTACTGTATCAGATATATTAGACTGAGGAAGACAACATATATTTTTAGGGCTTGTGTAATTCATATTTTATGAGGTATAAAACAAAAACAAAAAAGAAAATAAGATGGCGGGCCCTAATATTTTAGCGGGTACTAAAAATTTAGGTGGGAAAAAAGAAATAATTCATAACCGTAACAATAGAGATACCGTTCCCATAGACGGATTTATTGTTACGGTTATATAAAGTGTTGCCATATATACTTCTATAGGGACGGTTTGGGGGACTATGGCAACGGTTCAATTAGTAAGTGTCCCGGTAGTTCTAATAATTATTAGTAACGGTTAAAACCGTAACCATAGACAACCTATAGCAACGGATCCAGAACCGTAGCAATAAAAAGTGTTCCCATAGCTCTAATTTCTAGTAGTGCTTGCTTGAACATTGATAGGACTTTATAGATGAACCGGATTCTAAATGAGTTGCATGATATTTGTGTGAGAGATTTTACCTACAATATATGTTTTACATGATACCTAGAACTTGCATTGTGTGTTTGCAAAGCGAAATAAAAGTTGTTTGGTGATAGAGATGATAGAGGCATTTCTTTGTGTAACCCCTTAAATCAATAAGACATGAATTCACCTGTACATAATATCCTAGTTAACACCTTTGAGCTTAAAGCCTATTCTTTGATAACCCTTTAATGTTCATGAAAAATCGAAATCATATATTGTTCTACTTTACCTCCTAGAAGCACTTGTGTTGTAATAAAGGAAAAAGGTGAATTTGCAAGTCTGTGATAATAACTAGAGTGAGCAATAATGTGCTGGCATGTGAGTTTACGGTTAGGTACGGTTTGTGCATGTCTTAGGTTAATCATGAAAGATAGCTTTTGTGACATATTTTGGGGGAGACATTAATAAAATTGGCCTAAAGTGTAATTAAGGTTGCTCGAGGTACGAGCAAAGGTTTAAGTGTGGGGTATTGATAATAGGTGAATTTGACTATAATTATAGCCTAAATAATCATGCTTTATTGTTGAATTGATATTGTTTATGATGACAAAATGCTTTTATTAGTGTTTTTTGGTGTGTTATAGGTACACATAATCCATTGGAGAGCAAAAGAGCAATTTTGGAGTCATAAGGTGGTAATAAGGCCAAGTGTAGAGCAAGAGTGAAGTTGGGACTAAAAAATAGGATGAAGAATGTGAGATAATGTTCATCTGTGGTCCATCCGCGATCTCGGACGAACCCCGGAAAAAAAAGGCTCGCGGAACCTCTGAAGGCTAACTTTGTAAAAACTCAATTTTTGTAACCTAAACCATCTATATAAGCATAGATTTCGCCCAAGAGAGGCAAGCACTGTATTATTGACTACTTTTGTAAGATAATTATTAAGAGAGAACACTCTCAACTTATTTCTTTCTTTTATATTGATTCTTTGATTATGAATTAAATTATTATACTTGTTTCTTTGATTATGAGTAGTTAATTCCTTATCTAAGGTTTTGATGGAACCTACTGAATGATGAACATCTAGTTTATGTGATTACAAATTATTAGCTAGATTTCTATTTGTTCAACATCATTCTTGTTATAGTTAATTGGTAGGATCCTCGATTAACTGTGCCTATTTAGTGTGCATAACTTGGAAACGAGTGCATATTTAGGTATATTGTTGAACAACACCATACCTACATTATTGGAGGAATCTATAATTTTAGGCGTAAAGGTGGGATTAGGAATAACGAAGCCTTGGGTGCAATCTAAAGTGAACTATTCACATTACAGCTAGCTAGGGTAGCTCATGAGAGTGCACTAGTAAATTATTGTAGTTGCTCGGGAGAAAGTTACAGTAAAAATAGCATCCATGATTGATAAAATAATATTGAAAATTTGTATGAGCATAAACAGAATGGATTCCATCAATAGGGGAAATCAATACCTTAGCCTTTCTCTTTATTCTTTACCCAACATTCAATTCATTCATTTAAGTCTTTAATTCTTGCAAAAGTTAGTTGTTAGAAAACATCCACAAAAATATACTCAAAGTTTGGGAAGCTACTTCAGAGGTGTTATTGGGTTTTGGAAGTTGCAGTTGATAGGTTAATTCCCTGTGTGATCGACTCTGGACTTAATTGACCGGATTATATTGACTACGACTGTTCCTTGGATGTGAATCACTCAGCCTAAGTGCCTTCGCCTTAATAATTGTGTAGTTTGACCTCACATTAACTAGGACTCAAGCTAAGTTCCTTCGCCATCAAAATGGTGTAGTTCGACCTTGCTTGAACCGGGAATCAGATTAAGTGCCTTCGCCATCAAAATAATGCAGTTAGACCTCCTTCAAACTAGAACTCAGTTTAAGTACCTTCGCTATCAAAATAGTGCAGTTCAACTTCACTCGAACGGGGACTTAGGGTAAGTGCCATCACCATTAAAATAGTGCACTTCAACCTCACTTGAACTGGGACTCAGGAAAAGTGACTTGTCCATCAAAATAGTACAGTTCAACCTTGCTCGAACCGAGATGCATGATAAGTGCCTTCTCTATCAAAATAGTGTAGTTCAACTTCGCTCGAGTTCGGACTCAGGCTAAGTGCCTTCTCCATCAAAATAGTGTAGTTCAAACTTCCTAGAACTAGGACGTCGGCTACGTACCTTCATCAACAAAACAGTGTAGTTCGACCTCGCTCGAACTGGGAGTTAGGCTATGTGCCTTCATGATCAAAATAGTGATGTTCGAACTTCCTCGAACTCGTAGTCAGGCTAAGTGCCTCCACCATCAAAATAGTGTAGTTCAACCTCACTGGAACCGGGACTCAAGCTAAGTGCCTTCACCATTAAATAGTGTAGTTTGACCTAACTCAAACATGGACTCAGGCTATGTTACTTCGCCATCAAAACCGAGTAGTTTGACCTCACTTTAACTAGGAATCAATCTAAGTGCCTTCGCTATCAAAATATTGCAGTATGGCATCGCTCAAACCAGAACTCAGATAAAGTGCCTTCGCCATCAAAATAATGTAGTTTGACCTCATTCGAATTAGGTCTCGGGCAAAGTGCTTGCGCCGTCGAAATAGTTTAGTTCAATCTCGCACGAACCTAGACACAAGCTAAGTGTCTTCACCGTCAAAACAGTGCAGTTTGACTTCGCTTGAACATGGACTCAGGATAAGTGCCTTCGCATCAAAATTGTACAGTTCGACCTCGCTTGAATCGAGAATCAAGCTAAGTGACTTCGCCATCCAAATAGTGTAGTTCAACTTTGATCGAACTCAGACTCAGGCTAAGTGCCTTCTCCATCAAAATAGTATATTTTGAACATCCTCGAACTGGGGCTTAGGCTAAGTACATTCATCATCAAAATTGTTTAGTTCTACCCCACTCGAACTGGGACTCAGGCTAAGTTCCTTCACCATAAAAAAAGTGCAGTTCGAACTTGCTCGTACTAGGAATCAGTCTAAGTGTCTTCACCATCAAAGTAGTACAGTTCGACCTCGCTCAAACCGTGACTCAAGCTAAGTTCCTTCGCCATGAAAAATGTGAATTTTAACTTTGCTCTAACTCAGAATCGGTCTATGTGCCTTCTCCATCAAAATATTACATTTCGACCTCACCCAAACCCGGACCCCGGACCCCGGCTAAGTGCCTTCGCCATTAAATAGTGCCGTTTGACCTCACTCGAATAGGGACTCAGGCTAAGTGCCTTCACCATCTAAACCAAGTAGTTTGACCATGCTTGAACTTGGACGCAGTCTTAAAATCATGGCATATCCCCTTGTCATATAAAGAAAGTAAAGTGTAAAAGGGTTAGAAGGCTTCCTTGAGACTCGGTCAAAGTCGGAGACAGTGCTGGGGTCGACATGGCTTGCCCTCCCTAATGCATGGAACTAGGACATGAACTGGCTCTTAATCCTGGATTGCTTCTGGGACATATCATCCATCCTTGTGCATAATCCATCCACCAAGGTGCAAAGTTCCGCTACCACTTCCTTGAAAGACCGCAACATAGGTCTGGTAGATTGTGATCTTAATAGTCTAGCCCTAGAATATTTGTGCTGAGAAGGACCAGCACAGTCTGTAGACCTCCTGGATGGAGCAATAGGGACTGCGTCTTCATCCTCATCATCAATCTCTATTGTTGTTCTTACACCCCAGCCCACTCTGATGCTAGAGGCATTGAATGGTACGTTTTGTGGCAAATCTCCATCGGTGGGGTTTGTGGGTGAATTATTCATCAAGCACAATGCGGTTACCAAATAAGGGAAATAGAATCCCTTTTTCCACAGTGGTCTCCGAAGGACCATCTCATCTCCAATTACCCAGGCAGGATCAAACTCCTTCCAAGTTACAAAGCACCAAGTGAGCAATGCCCAATTGAAGTTGACATCCGTTGTATTACTGGATAGCAAGAACCTACTCCAAGTGACAGTCAGCCAACATTCGGCCAGGTGAGTGAAGGAGCTAGAGTTGTGGGTGATTTGGTCCCATATCCAAATGGGTCACCCCCTGTTCATAGTGCATCTGTCATAACCTCCTATGTGACATTTTTACTTTCATGATAATAGTCGATGTCGCTGGTGAGTGAAGGTAACCTCAACACCTGGCGAACTGTCAGAACTTTGGGATTGGCCACGTTGCCACGTACAATCACCTCCCTACTCATGTGGAATGAGCAATTGGCATAAAATTCTCTAACTAACTTCTCGTGAACTAGAGCGGGGTCATCAAATGGGAATCCTATCTCCCGCCTCTGAATCTCCTCAAACATTTCCTCCTTATTAGCACGAAGGGCTACCTGGTCAATCGGAAACTCGTGAAGGAAACTCTTTGTAGCATTAGCATTGAAATCATCCTCTACCGGTTCTGATGCAAACATGGTCTTATCATAAGTAGGGTGCCTAGATGGTCCTACAAACTGCCTTGGTCTTTTAGGAGCCATATGACATGCAAGCAATCAAACGAACCATTAAATATGACCTAAGAAATGCCAACAAGATGGTTACTAAGACTTCACCACCGGATGGAACCTAATACTTCCCCTCAATTCATTAGAACAACTTCCACAATTTCCCCACAATTTTTCTTCCCACCTCCGGTATAATACATCCCACACTTACTGCTTTTAATGTTACACAGAGATACAACACCACCATATAGCTACTACAAAAATACCACCAATGAATTATACGACTTCATCCATCAATTACAGCACCCCAAACCAAGGTTGGGCGTAAAACACCCAAAAAAAATACAACACAATATAATAATTTCGGCCAAAACATGACCCAATACCATACTACACAAAAAAAATATAGTTTAGGCCTTCAAGCCACCAAAACAACTTCACAATTATATAATAATGTAGACCAAATAACTTTGGCACCAAACAACATCATATACATACACTACAACAACGACAAATATAAAAGGAAGCAAACAATTCTACTTTTACACTAATCCTAACCAGGGTTTAGTTAAATCTAATAACTAAATAAAATACACTACTTAGAAGAGAAAGAAATAGAGAAAGAGGAGAATAACTTACTTGAGTTTAAGAGAGGGAGAAGTGAAGGTGAGTTAATGGAGGTTGGGGAGGATGATGGAGGAAGAAGAAGAAGAAAATTAGAGAGATTTTTTTATGATGGACTTGTTTTAGAGAGAGGTGAGAGGAATAAGGAGAGGGGGGCGGAAATAATAGAGGGGGGAAGAATATTTCTTTTAGGTTAAAAAGGGTGTAGTTAAAAACAAAAGAAAAAATAAATAAAACATTTAACTTACATGGGTCGCGTCTGGGGGTGCCACGGTTCTATCGTGGTCACGGTTGAACCGCAATCACAGTGCAAACCCTGTGGATCAAGTTCAGAGAGGTGTTTTGAATGCGGTGGAACCGCAGTCTGGGCACTTCTCTGAATATGATTTTTTTTTGATAAACTAAAAAGTTACTATTACAACAATTACAATAATTTCATGGGTTGCCTCCTACGTAGCGCCTGATTTAACGTCGCAGCACGACTCATGTGAGTGCAATTAAGGTTCGCTCGACCTTTGTGGTTCATTCAAATGTAGCTCAGACATCTTCTTAGGCTTGTTCATACCTACATATAATTTCAACTGCTGACCATTGACCTTAAATGTACGAGAATCATCTTCACTGGCAACTTCTACTACTCCGGATGGAAACACTACAACCACTCGAAATGGTCCAGACCACATTGAATTAAATTTACCCGGTAACAACCTCAATCTTGAGTTATTGAGCAATACCCTGTCCTACGGTTTTAACTTTTTCTCAATGATATTCCGATCGTGAAGCCTCTTCATTCTCTCCTTATAGAGTCTTGTGCTTTCAAAAGCAAGATATCGGAACTCCTCTATCTCATGTAATTCAGTGACTCTTGACGTGCCCACAGCTTCCAAGTCTAAATACAGCTATTTTAGTTCCCACCACGCTTTATGTTCTAGTTCAACAGGTAGGTTACATGCCTTCCCAAACACAAACTTATATGGTGACATACCAATTGGTGTCTTGAAAGTTGTCTTGTAAGCCCATAGTGCATTATCTAGCTTCCTTGACCAGTGAGTTCTTGTAGAATTCATAGTTTTTGTAAATATGCTCTTTATCTCCCTGTTTGACACCTCAACATGTCCACTAGTCTGCGGGTGGTATGGAGTAGCCACCTTATCGTGCACATCATATTAACCAACACTTCTTAAAGGCACTGTTGCAAAACTGAGTGCCTTCATCGCTGATAATTGCACGCGGCCTCTCCAAGCGGGTGAATATGTTCTTCATTAGAAACCCGACTACCACTTTAGCATCATTGGAAAGTAACGTTGTGGCATCTATCCACTTGGACACATATTCTACAGCAACAAGAATGTGCCTATTACCATAGGAGCTGACGAAGCTACCCATGAAATCTATCCCCCAGACATCAAACACTTCCACCTCTTGGATCGGGTTCATGGGCATCTTGTGACACCGGCAAAAATGTTGCTAGTGAGTTGACATTCATTACAACCCTTGACCCACAGGTGAGCATCTTTAAGCACCGTTGGACAGAAAAATGCAGCCTCTAGCACCTTGGTTGTTGTCTTGATCACTCCAAAGTGACTGCTATACACTGAAGCGTGACAACCCTGCAAGACAAAAGATTGTTCGATCTTGGGGATGCATCTCCGAATCATGTTATCAAGACAAATTATTAACAAGTATGGCTTATCTCAGTAATATAATTGGCTTTCACGAAAAAATATCTTCTTCTGGACTGATGACAGGTCGTGAGGAACAATACCACTAGCCAGGTAATTTTCATAGTCTGTATACCATAGCACTTCCTGATAAGTGGTAGTGAGCAGCTGCTCATCTGGAAAAGTTTCTTGAATTTCTTCAACTTCTACAACATTTTCAGCTCCTTCAAGTCGTGATAGGTGATCAGCGACTTGATTTTTAGTGCCCTTGTGGTCACAAATTTCAAAATAGAACTCTTGAAGTAGCAACACCTAATGAATCACGCGTGGATTAGAGTCCTTCTTTCCTATTAAATATCTAAGAGTTGCATGATCAGTGTATACGATTACCTTGGATCCTATCAGATAGGACCGGAACTTGTCAAAAGCAAATACCACAACTAGCATCGAGTTTTCTATCACTATGTAGCTGAACTAGGCTCCACTCAGCATCATACTAGCATAGTAGATTGGGTGCATCAATTTGTCCTTCCGCTAGCCCAACACTGCTCCCATCACGTAGTCACTAGCATCACACATTAATTCAAATAGTTGCTCCCACTTAGGGGCAACGATGATGGGTGCTTTGAGTGCCTTTACTTAAACTCCTCAAAAGCTATCTTGCAATAATCAGAAAATATAAAAGGGTGATCTTTCTCTAACAACTTACTGAGAGGGTTGGCGATTTTGGAGAAGTCCATAATGAACTTCCGGTAGAAACCGGTATGTCCAAGAAAGCTTCTTATGTCCTTGACTGAAGTTGGTGGCAGCAGCTTTGCTATGACATTAACCTTTGCTATATCAACCTCTATTCCTTTGCTTGATACCCAATGCCTCAAGACTATTCTTCCTTGTACCATGAAATGACACTTTTCCCAATGTAGAACCATGTTAGTCTCGATGCACCATTTCAGCACAGATGTCAGATTTACTAGGTATTCCTCTAATGGATTCCCCACTACTGAGAACTCATTCAAGAACACCTCCATTATATCTTCTACCATGTCAGTGAATATGGCCATCATGCACCATTGGAATGTGGCGGGTGCAATTCATATGCCAAAGTGCATCCTCCTGAAGGCATAAATGCCACATGGGCATGTGAAAGAGGTCTTTTCTCTATCCTCATGGACAACGGAGATCTGATTGTACCTGAGTACCCATCCAGGAAGTAAAAGTGTGACCTCCCTGTGAATCTATCCAGTATTTGATCTATGAAGGGATGTGGGTAGATTCAACTTTCTATAATCCATGCAAATTCTCCAGCCTATGACGATTCTTGTTGATATAAGTTCGTTGTTTTCATTCTTCACCACCATCATGCCACCCTTTTTAGCCACATATTGAACTAGGCTAACCCATCTACAGTCAGAAATTGGGGAAATGATTGTAAGGCCCCGTAAAATTTTTGTGCATAAAACATAGTAGCTATAGTGTCATGGTCCGAATAATGTGTTAGGAATGCGTAGAATTCTTCGCGGCGAGCAAGCTCGCCGCGGTTCGAACTCTTGGTAGTGATTTAAGTTTCAAAAATGTAGAGAATAAGTTTTTTCATAAAAGTGTCAATTTTGCGGTCAAGAATGCGACCGCAGATCTGCTATGCGGACCGCATTCTTGCCGCAAAGCTTACTAGAAGGTTTCCCAAAATCATGTCAAAACTGCGGTCGATATGCGATCGCATAATGAATCTGCGGTGCACTTTGCGACCGCAGATCAAGAATGCGGACCGCATTGTGGTCGCATAACGTAACAGAACTTGTGTAAATTTTGAGGTCATTCCGCGGTCACTTTGCGGACCGCATGTTGATTCTGCGATCGCATATGCGACCGCAGAATTGACCCGGCCCAGAAATTTTATAAAATTTGACCCGATCTCTTCTTTAATATAACGCCTTTCCCCTTCATTTTATCATATCATCTTACCAAAATTAGAGAGAGAGAGAGAGGGGTTTTAGAGAGAGAAGTTCTTCATCTTCAAAGATTGTTCCAACCATTTAGTCCAAAGGATTCTAGGGCCAAGATTCAACTTGCCCAATCTTTACAATGTAAAAACCCTAGCTATTTTCTCTAATTTTCAGTTTTAAATTGGGTAAAGAGAGGTTTACATATAATAGCTTTTGGAAATGGAATTTTACACTCATGCATGATTATTGAACTTGATTTCTAGTAAAAAGAAGTGAGTAGAAGTAAAAGCCTTCAAGAATAAGGTCTGCAAGAGTATGATATCTTGGGTAAGCATAAAGTGGGAGTTTAAAAGAAGGAAACTCAATACCAGGTATGTATGGCTAATTTTGATTCTTGTGAAATCGCCTACATGTGTGAAATTTGTTTGGTTCGTGTTAATTTGACAAATTGTGTGAAATTCTTAATATTGTTGTTGGATATTCAAAGTTGTTGTTGAACTATGAGTGATGTAGTATGGAATATGAACCGAAAGATAAATGGGAGTTGAATTGGGTAAGGAATTGTGAATAATGGTTATGATGGCCTATATGGCACCTTGTGGAAAAGAAACGAAACACTTGAGGATTGGTAAGTTATTGAACATACTTGTGTGAATATTCTTGAATATGGAAACACTGTAACTTGGTTGTGATATTGTCTTGAGAAGTAATTGAGAACATGAACCAATGTGTAAATAGCTTATTTGAACTTGTTGTAATTGTGTGTAGTGCCTTATCTGCTGTTTGTGATTGTTGTGTTCGAAAACTATACGGTGGGATCGGGTTGCGCGCCGCAACATTAAGAAATAAGGTGTAGGTTAGGGTGATAAGGGTGGCCGAGGTAATAAGGGTGGTAAAGGGTAATAAGGATGGAAAGCGATCGAAATCGCTATTGAAAAATTGATACAAAAAAATAAATGATGTGGAATTATGAAAGGAGACAGCAGGAGAGTTTGTAACCTGTGGGGCACTGATTGCCCCTTTGTTTGACTACTTGTGCTTTACATGATTGATTGGTTATTGTTAAATTGGTTGATCTTAGAAAGTGCTTTGTGTAGAGGATTATCTGGAATGAGGAAAATGTGGAAAACATGGTTGGCTGACTTAATTAATTTATGATGTAATTCAATGGCTTGAGTTTACTTGGGACAAAGTTTGTCCATACATACCAGTACAATTCAAGTGTACTGACGTCCCTTTTGTCGGGGATGCTACATTCGTGTTATGATTGTAGGTGGTTCAGTAGCAGGCACTTTAGCGCATCGGCAGTAGTATCCTTCACCTTCCACTGCCCGTTTTGGTGAGCCCCTTTCTTCCTCGGGGCCCCGTGTGGTTCATGCCGCTTTTGTTTAGATTTCATTTTGGTTTTGTAAGGTATAGCCGGAGCCTTGTTACTGGCACGTATTGTATTCCCTTTTGTATCCTAGAGGCTCTGTAGACATGTAAACCATAGGATTCTAGTCTTATGTATATATTATGTTATGTCGGGCGTTGTGAAAACTGCGAAATTGTTAATAAATCACTCGTATGGTTTTGTATGTTTATTGTGAAATCATTTATGGTTAGTAATATATTTGGTTAATGAGAAGCAATCAACACAGGGGTAACGCGTGGGAATGAAAGGCACCCAGGTCTGCTTGACTGGGGCTACCCGGTCAGGCGCCGGTCATGTCCCTCGATTTGGGGCGTGACAAACTTGGTATCGGAGCCTAAGGTTTTAAAGTGTCCTAGGATATCTCGGAGCCGTGTCTAGTAGTGCCCTTCTTATCGGTGTGTTGTCGACCACATCAGATAAGTTAGGGGCTACACGGGCATTTAGGAATTTACCTATTTCTTTGTTAATCTATATCGTGCGGTAAAGTGCAATGTGGAAATATCCGTGTCTAATTCGCGCCTTGTTCCCAAATTTTCAGAATATGGCACCTAAGAAGAAGGCTAGACTCGGCCTTAGGGCCAATGCCGGCCCAAGTGCGGCTATTAATCATGTACCCGATGCTGTGGGAGAGAATGACCCACCAGTCCTGAATTTGCCTGGCCCATCTATTCAAAACCCAAATGTCCCTATTCCAGCTGCAGCAGAGGATGCGACCATTCCTCCTGCCGGTGTTCCTGACTAAGATACAGTTCCCGCTTCGGGCTCTGGTATCTCTAATGAAGATCTTAGGGGAGCCATTCATATGTTAACACAGTTAGTGGCCGCCCAGGCCCAGAGATCCCATGATGCCCCTGCATCCTCCAGCGGACAGGGAGATTCCTCCGGCTCCAGAGTCCACCAGTTCTTGCGATTGGCCCCTCCAGAATTCTCAGGTACCGATCCAGAGGCTGACCCACAGGACTTCCTTGATGAGATATACAAGACCCTCAGAGTGATGAAGGCTACAGATATAGAGGGGGTAGAGTTGGCCTCTTACAGGCTGAAGGGAGCGGCACGTTCATGGTTCGAGATGTGGGAGGATTCCCGTGAGGAGGAGAGCCCTTCGGCCAGATGGGATGAGTTCGTGGATGCATTTATGGACCACTTCTTACCTGCTCTAAGACAATGTCATCCTGTGCCACTGAGTTCGAGTTTCTCAAACAAGGCCGTATGAGTGTATGGGAGTATCATATGGAGTTCGTAAGGTTGTCCAAGTACGCTCCTCATTTAGTGTCGACCATGGATGCCCGGGTTCGACGGTTTGTTCGGGGCCTTAGCCCTTTGGTAGTGAACGAGGCCGCCACAGCAGCTTTGCACTCAGATATGAACTATGGGAGGATCGTGGGGTTTTCTCAGGACACAGAGGATAGGAAATTAAAGATTCCTGCAGAAAGGAAGAGTAGCATCAGGGCCCGGTCAATGGGTCATTCAGGGAGATCACTTCCGAGGAGAGGGTCATCAAGGCCATCCCAGTCATATGCTCAGTCCTCCGTAAGTGCACTACCATCTGTGCATAGTCATCAGCAGGGCAGTCATTCGAGACCCGATTCAGATAGCAGGAGGTCTCGTCAGTCTGGTCGTCCTGGGGTGAGGTCCCAGCAGCAGGGGAGACCTAAATGCCCCAAGTGTGGGAGATTTCATACAGAGACCTGCTACCTTGACATGCCGAAATGTTTCAGGTGCGGGGTGAGAGGTCACATTCAGAGGGACTGTCGTGCACCCAATCAGGGTATGGGTAGGGGATCTGCTCAGTCATCCGGTTCTTCGGCTGCTACATCATCAGCGCGTCCTCCATCATCAGCAGGACGTGGCGCAGTTGGGGGTGGAGCTCATGGTAGGGGTGGACCTAGCCGATTCTATGCATTGAGTGGCCGCTAGAGTGCTGAGGCTTCTCCAGATGTTGCCGCAGGTATCTTGTCTGTACGGAATATTGATTGTTATGCCCTCATTGATCCGGGGTCTTCCTTGTCTTATGTCACCCCGTTCATTGCTTTATGTTTTGGGATAGAACCCGAACAGCTTCATGAGCCGTTCTCTGTGTCGACTTCGGTTGGTGATTCTATTACAGCCTCACGAATGTATATAAATTGTGTTGTTACGGTAAGCGGTCGTGATACCACAGCCGATCTTATTGAGCTTGGGATGGTAGATTTTGATGTAATTATGGGGATGGATTGGCTTCGTGCTTTGCCAAGCTTGACTGTCGGACGAGAGTTATGAGGCTCGAGTTCCCTAACGAGCCAGTTATTGAATGGAGAGGAAATGGTGTAGTGCCAAGGGGTAGGTTTATTTCCTACCTTAAGGCTTCGAAGATGATTAAGAAGGGGTGTATCTATCACTTGGTTCGGGTGACGGACACCACCTCAGAGGTGCCTACCCTCGAGTCCGTGCCAATTGTGAATGAATTTCCTGAAGTGTTTCCGGATGAGCTTCCAGGCATTCCGCCAGATAGGGAGATTGATTTTGGGATCGATGTATTGCCAGATACTCAGCCAATATCCATTCCACCATACAGAATGGCGCCAGCAGAGTTAAGGGAGTTAAAGGAGCAGTTGAGGGATTTATTAGAGAAAGGGTTCATACGACCGAGTGTGTCACCGTGGGGTGCTCCGGTTCTCTTTGTCGAAAGAAGGACGGGTCACTTCGAATGTGTATTGATTATCGGCAGCTCAACAAAGTCACCATCAAGAATAAATATCCTTTGCCTCGAGTAGATGATCTGTTTGACCAATTGTAGGGAGCGAAGTTCTTCTCAAAGATTGATTTATGATCCGGGTACCACCAGTTGAAGATCAGGGAGCAGGATATTCCTAAGACCGCTTTCAGAACTCGTTATGGTCACTTTGAGTTTTTGGTTATGTCTTTTGGGCTAACCAACGCCCCAGCAGCTTTCATGGACCTTATGAATCGGGTTTTCAAGCCATTCCTAGATTCATTTGTAATTGTATTCATTGACGACATCCTCATCTACTCTCGGAGCAGGGAAGATCATGCCATTCACCTCAGAGCAGCATTGCAAACCCTTCTTCAGCATCAATTGTATGCCAAGTTCTCAAAATGTGAGTTTTGGTTCGAGTTCGTAGCCTTTCTAGGGCATGTTATTTCCAGTGAGGGAATTCAGGTGGATCCTCAGAAGATTGCGGCAGTGAAAGATTGGCCTAGACCCATGACCCCGACAGAGATTCGTAGCTTCTTGGGTTTGGCATGGTACTATCGGAGGTTTGTAGAGGGATTCTCGACCCTCACTTCCCCATTGACAAAACTGACGCAGAAGGCAGTTAAGTTCCAGTGGTCCGAAACATGTGAGAAAAGTTTCCAAGAACTGAAGTCAAGATTGACCTCGGCACCAGTATTGGCCTTGCCGGAAGGCACAGAGGGATTTGTAGTCTATTGTGATGCCTCCAGAGTCGGTTTGGGATGTGTATTGATGCAGCGCGGAAAGGTTATAGCTTATGCTTCCAGGCAACTCAAGAACCATGAGAAGAATTATCCGACGCATGATTTGGAGCTTGCAGCTATTGTGTTTGCCTTGAAAATATGGCGACACTATCTTTATGGGGTTCATGTAGATGTGTTTTCAGACCACAGGAGCCTCCAGTATTTGTTTAAGCAGAAAGAGTTGAATCTGAGACAGCTGCGGTGGTTAGAATTGCTCAATGACTATGATTTGAACATATTGTACCATCCAGGGAAGGCAAATGTGGTAGCCGATACTCTTAGTCGAAAATCCATGGGTAGTTTGGCTCATTTGGGTGTGGATCAGAGAGCCCTGGCTCGGGAGGTTTACCAATTAGCCAGTTTGGGGGTCCGTATCTCGGCGTCTGACGAGGGGGATGTTTTGGTGCATAATGGAGCAGAATCATCATTGGTTGCGAAAATCAAGGAAAAACAATTCATGGATCAAGCATTGGTTAGGGTGAAGGAAGCAGTTATGAATAACAAGACCTCAGCATTTGTACTCAGCAGCGAGGATGGTGTATTGCGATGCCAAGGTAGACTATGTGTTTCGGACGTGGACGAGCTTCGGAAAAGAGTGATGGCAGAGGCTCATATATCCAGGTATTCGGTACACCCAGGTTCCACGAAAATGTATCATGATCTCAAGGAGATTTATTGGTGGAACGGTATGAAAAGGGATGTGGCAAATTTTGTAGCTAAATGTTCGAACTGTCAACAAGTGAAGGCCGGGCATCAACGGCCCGGTGGATTAACTCAGCTTATAGAAATACCAAGTTGGAAATGGGAGATGATCAATATGGATTTTGTGGTGGGGTTACCTCGCACTCAGCGTAAGTTCGACTCAATATGGGTGATAGTGGATTGACTCACCAAATCGGCTCACTTCCTGCCAGTCAAGTCCACTGATACCGCGGAGCAATATGCAAGGTTGTACATCAAGGAGATAGTAAGGCTTCATGGCACTCCACATTCTATTATCTCGGATTGCGGGGCTCAGTTCACAAATAACTTTTGGAAGAAGTTCCAGCAAGGTTTGGGAACTCAGGTAAATCTCAGCACAGCTTTCCATCCACAGACCGATGGTCAGGCCGAGCGGACCATTCAGACGTTTGAAGGTATGTTGCGGGCTTGTGTCTTAGATTTTAAAGGTAATTGGGATGAACACTTGCCACTGATAGAATTTGCTTACAATAATAGCTATCATGCTAGCATTCAGATGCCCCCGTTTGAGGCATTGTACGAGAGAAGATGTAGGTCGCCAATTGGGTGGTTTGAGGTAGGTGAAGCGGAACTGCTAGGGCCAGATATGGTGTACGAAGCTATGGAAAAGGTCAAGGTTGTTCAGGAGAGAATGAAAATAGCACAGAGTCGTCAAAAATCCTATGCAGACGTTCGCCGAAGGGATTTGGAGTTTCAAGTCGATGATTGGGTGTTCTTGAGGGTATCTCCTATGAAGGGAGTCATGCGATTTGGAAAGAAAGGGAAATTGAGTCCTCGGTATGTCGGGCCATATCGGATTGTTCAAAGGATTGGTCAAGTTGCTTATAGGCTAGAGTTGCCTCCTGAGATGTCATCAGTGCATCCGGTATTCCATGTGTCCATGTTGAAAAAACTGATTGGAGATCCATCCACCATCATGCCAGTCGAGGCTATAGAGGTTAATGAAGATTTGTCATATGAAGAAGTTCCAGTTGCCATTCTTGATAGGAAAAAGTCCGTAAGTTGAGAAATAAGGAAGTTGCCTCTGTTAAAGTATTGTGGCGAAGTCAACAAGTTGAGGAGGCCACATGGGAAGCAGAGAAAAAGAGATGAAGGAAAAGTACCCCCATTTGTTTGATCAAGCCTAGAAGAAATTAGGTGACCCTCCTACTCCTATTAACTGTTATCCTGTCCAAGTTGTTTCCCTCTTAGTATTAGTAAAGTCTCGCCCATTTTGTAATGAGATAAATGTGTTGTTACCGTGGGTCACTTGAACCTTTCTTGATAAATGAAATCCTTATAAAGATTCATGTGTTAAATAAGCTACTAATAGTAAGTGTAGATTGGTAATGGTTTGTTTTTGTGTACATGGTGTATTAAGATGATTAAATAAGGAAAGAACTCATTGAAGTGACTAGTTTATGTGCAATTGTAGCAATGTGATAGAATATGTGCATTCGTTGAGGTAAGAAAGTGTATACCAGTTGTGGAAAGTGTTGTATTTGTGTATTGTTGTTTGGTAATGTGTTTCGGGGGCCCTCTGACGGGTGGATATGTCCATAATACAAAGGAAACTCTAGCGAAATTTTTCTAAAATATAAGAGTTAGTAAAAATTTTGATAGTTGCATATCATATCTTCCAAAACCAACTTATTTATTTCAAAATCCTCATTCGAGGATGAATGATCTTAAGGGGGGGAGGATGTAAGGCCCCTCAAAATTTTTGTGCATAAAACATAGTAGCTATAGTGTCATGGTCCGAATAATGTGTTAGGAATGCGTAGAATTCTTCAGAAATGTAGAGAATCATTTTTTTCAGAAAAGTGTCAATTTTGCGGTCAAGAATGCGACCGTAGATCTGCTATGTGGACCGCATTCTTGTCGCAAAGATTACTAGAAGGCTTCCCAAAATCATGTCAAAAATGCGGTCGATATGCGATCGCATAATGAATCTGCGGTGCACTTTGCGACAGCAGATCAAGAATGCGGACCGCATTGTGGTCGCATTCCGTAACAGAACTTGTGTAAATTTTGAGGTAATTCCGCGGTCACTTTGCGGACCGCATGTTGATTCTGCGATTGCAGATGCGACCGCAGAATTGACCCGGCCCAGAAATTTTATAAAATTTGACCCGATCTCTTCTTTAATATAACGCCTTTCTCCTTCATTTTATCATATCATCTTACCAAAATTAGAGAGAGAGAGAGGGGTTTTAGAGAAAGAAGTTCTTCATCTTCAAAGATTGTTCCAACCATTTAGTCCAAAGGATTCTAGGGCCAAGATTCAACTTCCCCAATCTTTACAAGGTAAAAACCCTAGCTATTTTCTCTAATTTTCAGTTTTAAATTAGGTAAAGAGAGGTTTACATATAATAGCTTTTGGAAATGGAATTTTACACTCATGCATGATTATTAAACTTGATTTCTAGTAAAAAGAAGTGAGTAGAAGTAAAAGCCTTCAAGAATAAGGTCTGCAAGAGTAGGATATCTTGGGTAAGCATAAAGTGGTAGTTTAAAAGAAGGAAACTCGATACCAGGTATGTATGGCTAATTTTGATTCTTGTGAAATTGCCTACATGTGTGAAATTTGTTTGGTTCGTGTTAATTTGACAAATTGTGTGAAATTCTTAATATTGTTGTTGGATATTCAAAGTTGTTGTTGAACTATGAGTGATGTAGTATGGAATATGAACCGAAAGATAAATGGGAGTTGAATTGGGTAAAGAATTGTGAATAATGGTTATGATGGCCTATATGGCACCTTGTGGAAAAGAAACGAAACACTTGAGGATTGGTAAGATATTGAACATACTTGTATGAATATTCTTGAATATGGAAACATTGTAACTTGGTTGTGATATTGGCTTCAGAAGTAATTGAGAACATGAACCAATGTGTAAATTGCTTATTTGAACTTGTTGTAATTGTGTGTAGTGCCTTATCCGCTATTTGTGATTGTTGTGTTCGAAAACTGTACGGTGGGATCGGGTTGCGCGTCGCAACATGAGGAAATAAGGTGTGGGTTGGGGTGATAAGGGTGGCCGAGGTAATAAGGGTGGTCGGGGGTAATAAGGATGGAAAGCGATCGAAATCGCTATTGAAAATTGATATAAAAATCAATAATGTGAAATTGTGAAAGGAGACAGCAGGAGAGTTTGTAACCTGTGGGGCACTGATTGCCCCTTTGTTTGACTACTTGTGCTTTACGTGATTGATTGGTTATTATTAAATTGGTTGATCTTAGAAAGTGCTTTGTGTAGAGGATTATCTGAAATGAGGAAAATGTGGAAAACATGGTTGGCTGACTTAATTAATTTATGATGTAATTCAATGGCTTGAGTTTTCTTGGGACAAAGTTTGTCCATACATACCAGTACAATTCAAGTGTACTGACGTCCCTTTTGCCGGGGACGCTACATTCGTGTTATGATTGTAGGTGGTTCAGCAGCAGGCACTTCAGCGCATCGGCAGTAGTATCCTTCGCCTTCCACTGCCCGTTTTGGTGAGCCCCTTTCTTCCTCGGGGCCCTATGTGGTTCATGCCGCTTTTGTTTAGATTTCATTTTGGTTTTGTAAGGTATAGCCGGAGCCTTATTACCGGCAAGTATTGTATTTCCCCTTATTTGTATCCTAGAGGCTCTGTAGACATGTAAACTATGGGATTCCAGTCTTATGTATATATTATGTTATGTCGGGCGTTGTGAAAACTGCGAACTTGTTAATAAATCACTCGTATGGTTTTGTATGTTTATTGTGAAATCATTTATGGTTAGTAATATATTTGGTTAATGACAAGCAATCAACACAGGGGTAACGCATGGGAATGAAAGGCACCCAGGTCCGCTTGACTGGGGCAACGTGGTCAGGCGCCGGTCATGTCCCTCGATTTGGGGCGTGACAATGATTCTTGCATCCAACCACTTTATCACTTCCTTCTTCACCACTTCCTTCATATTTGGGTTAAGCCTCCTATGATGTTCCATGGAAGGTTTGTGCCCCTCTTCCAGTAGAATCTTATGCATGCAATAGGTGGGGTTGATACACTTGATGTCTGCCATGGTCCACCCAATGGCAGTTTTGCACTCCTTTAATAGCTGTATAAGTTGTTGACCCTGCACATCTAACAAACTAGATGAGATAATAACATGTAATATGGACTTGGGACCTAGAAACTCATAACTGATGTAGGCTGGTAATGGTTTTAGTTCCAGCTTAGGTGGTTTTTCAATGGATGGTTTTGCTTGAGGGGCCTCTCTCTTTACTAAGTGTAAGGGCTCAAGCTCTAGATTTCTATCCCATGACCCTCTACCTTCCAATGCTAAGACCCATTCCGCCAAATCCTTCCCATTCACTTCATCTAAGTTCATTAAACATGCAGCTAGGGGAACCTCAGTCGTCAACACCTCGTCATACGACTCTACAATTACGTCCACTGCATCAATACGAGAGCAATTTGTGAACTCACTCGGTTGCCTCAAAGATTTCTGCACATTGAATATAATTTATTCATCATTGAGCCTCATTTTGAGCTCCCTAGTCTCATAATCAATCAAAGCTCTCCCCGTGGCCAAGAATGGTCTTCCTAATATTATAGGAATTTCTTCATCCACCTTGCAGTCCATGATTACAAAATATGCAGGGAACACGAATTTCCCAACCTAAATAACTAGACCATCAAGGATCCCAAATTGACATTTCACCGTCCTATCGACCAGTTACAACAACATAGATATGGGTCTAGCACTCCCAATGCCCATCATAAGATTGATGTTGGCCCATAAATCACAAAGTGCCTTAGTAAAGGCGATGTTCCCTATCGTGCATGCATTTATAAAGTGCCAGCTGCATTAGATAAATTTTTAGCTACAGGTCTAGACACCACTACACTACAGGTCTGAGTAAGTGTCACCGTGGCCATGTCTTGGATGTCAAGCTTCGGAGACATCAAATCCTTCATCATTTTATCATACTCAGGCATCTCTTTTAAAGTTTCAGTCAATGGAATGTTTACCTGAATTTTCTTGAGAATTTATGTCACACCCCAATTTGAGGGACATGACCGGCGCCTGACCGGGTAGCCCCAATCAAGCGGACCTGGGTGCCTTTCCTAACCCGCGCGTTACCCATTTGTTGTTTATTACTTATAAGCCAAAGATCTTACCAATTATAACTGAATTTACATTTTTCAAACATAACCACATTAATGAAATTACTAACAAGTTTACAAATTACAACGCCCGACATATATATGTATATATATATATATATACATACATACATAGGCCATAGTCCCATAGTTTACTGTCTACGGAGCCTCTAGGATACAAGAGGTGATACAATACTTGCTGGTAACAAGGCTCCGGCTATACCTTACATAAAATCGAAACAAAGTCTAATAGAAGTGGCATGAACCACGCAGGGCCCCGAGAAGGAAAGGGGTTCACCAAAACGGGCAGTGGAGGATGAAGGATGCTACTGCCGATGAGCGGAGGTACCTGCTACCGATCCACCTACAATCATAACACGAATATAGCGTCCCCGGCAAAAGGGACTTCAATACACTGGAATTGTACTGGTATATATGGACAAGCTTTGTCCCAAGTAAATTCAAGCCATTAAACAAGTAAATCACGATGATAAGACAACAAATGATTGCACCAGGAAATGATAAGCCAGCCAATCATGTTCCCACATTTACTTCGTTTCAAGTAGTTCTCAGCCCAAAGCACAATTAAACATCAACATAATATATATATATATATATATATATATATATATATATATATATATATATATATATATATATATATATATATATATATATATATATATATATATATATACATATATATATATATATATATATATATATATATATATATATATATATATATACACACATATATATATATATATATATACATACATAGGCCATAGTCCCATAGTTTACTGTCTACGGAGCCTCTAGGATACAAGAGGTGATATAATACTTGCTGGTAACAAGGCTCCGGCTATACCTTACATAAAATCGAAATAAAGTCTAATAGAAGTGGCATGAACCACGCAGGGCCCCGAGAAGGAAAGGGGTTCACCAAAACGGGCAGTGGAGGATGAAGGATGCTACTGCCGATGAGCGGAGGTACCTGCTACCAATCCACCTACAACCATAACACGAATATAGCGTCCCCGGCAAAAGGGACTTCAATACACTGGAATTGTACTGGTATATATGGACAAGCTTTGTCCCAAGTAAATTCAAGCCATTAAACAAGTAAATCACGATGATAAGACAACAAATGATTGCACCAAGAAATGATAAGCCAGCCAATCATGTTCCCACATTTACTTCGTTTCAAGTAGTTCTCATCCCAAAGCACAATTAAACATCAACAAAGAAGGTAACAACAAAACAATCATGGAAAACACAATCAAGTCAAACAAAAGGGCAATCAGTGCCCCACATGCTGCAAAATCTCCTGCTGTCTCCTTTAACAATTTCACATTAATGATTTCATATCAGTTTCAATGGAGATTTCGATCGCTTTCAACCCTTATTACCTCGGCCACTCTTCTTACCTCGGCCACTATTATCACCTTAACCCACACCTTATTACTTCGTGTTGCGGCATGCAACCCGATCCCACCGTACAATTTCAATCACAACAATCAGAAACATCAAACAAGGCACTACACAAGGTCACAACAAGTGCAAATAAGCAATTTACAAATTGGTTCATGCTTTCAATTACTTTTCAAACCAGTATCACAACCGAGTTACAATGTTTCCATATTCGAGAGTACCCATACCATTATGTTCAACAATTTATCACAATTCTTTACCAATCTCAACTTTCTTTTTATCTTTCGATTAGTATTCCATACCACACCACACATACTTCAACATCAATTAAATACCTAACAACCAAATCAAAGAATTTCACAACCATTCCTCAAAATTATCATATACCAATGAATTGTACACATAAAGGCGATTTCACAATAATCAAAGTTAGCCATATATACCCGCAGTCAAATTTTACTTCTTTCAATCTCTTACTTAAGCTCACCCAAGCTATCCTAAGTTTCCAACTTCCGTTTTTGCAAACTCTTACTCCTACACACTTTTTTTTACTAAAATTAAAGTTCAAATAACATGCATGAGTTAAATTCTATTTTGAAAAGCTATTGTATGCAAATCTTTCATTACCCATTATTAAACGTAAAATCAAAGAAGATGGTTAGGGTTTTTACCTTGTAAAGGTTGGGGAGAGTGACACTTTCCCTAGAAACCTCCGGACCACACGATTAGAAGCACTCTTTGAAGATGGATAGACTTCTCTCTCTACTATCCCTCTTTCCTCTCCCTAGTTTTGTTAATGAAATAGGAGAAAAATGAATGTTGGAGGTGTTTTATTAAAGAAGGGGTCGGGTAAAAATTTTATAAAAATCTGGGCCGAGTCAATTCTGCGGTCGCATCTACGATCGCAGAATCAACATGCGGTCCGCATAATGGACCGCAAAATTTCTCAAAAAATGCACATGTTCTGTTACGATATGCGACCAGAATGTGGTCCACATTTGTGTTCTCCAGTCGCAGATTGCTTCGCAGATTTGACACTTAAAATTCTCAAGAAATTATGTGATGGATTTGCCGTCCACATTTCCATTCTGCGATCGCATATTGGACCACATTTTCTACACAATTTTTGGAAAACATTATGTTATTCTTTTGATTTTTGAAACCTAAATCACTAACAAGGGTCCGAACCGCGGCGAGCTAGCCATGAAGGATTTTACGCATTCCGAACACCTTATGCGGACCATGACACCACAGCTACTAGGTTTCAAGCGCAAAAATTTTACGGGCCTTACATTCTCCCCCCCCTAAAATCATTCGTCCTCGAATGAGGATTTTGAAAATCAGTTGGTTTTTGAAAGACATGATATGCAAATTGTCAAGATTTTCACTAACTCCTATATTTTAGAAACATTTCGCCAGAGTTTCCTTTTGTATTATGGACATATCCACCTGTCAGAGAGCCCTCGAAAAATATTACCAAACAACAACATATATTTACAACAATTTCCACAGCTTGCACACACTTCCTTACCTCAACGATTGCACATATTCTATCACAATCTTCTAGTTGTACATAAGCTAGTCACTTCAATGAGCCCTAACCTCATTTAACCATCTCAATACACCATATACACATAAACAAACAATTACCAATTTACACTAACTATTAGTTGTTTATTTAACACATGAGTCTTTATAAGGCTTTCATTTATCAATGAAGGTTCAAGTGACCCAAGGTAACAACACATATAACTTTTGCGAAAATGAAAGAAACTTTACTAACACTAAGAATGAAACAATTTGGACAAGACGATAGTCATTAAAAGTAGAGGGTTGCCTAATTCCTTCTAAGCTTGATCAAACAAATGGGGGTACTTTCCTTCATCTCTTTTTCTATTTCCCACGTGGCCTCCTCAACTTGTTGATTTCGCCACAATACTTTGACAAAGGCAAATTCCTTATTTCTCAACATACGAACGTTCCTATCAAGGATGGCAACCGAAACTTCTTCATATGACAAATCTTCATTAACCTCAATAGCCTCGACCGGTATGATGGTGGATGGATCTCCAATCACTTTCTTCAACACTGACACATGGAACACCGGGTGCACTAACGATATTTTAGGAGGCAACTCCAACCTATAAGCAACTTGCCAAATCCTTTGAACGATCCGATGTGGCCCAACATACCTAGGACTCAATTTCCCTTTCTTTCCGAATTTCATGACTCCCTTCATAGGAGATTCCCTCAAGAATACCCAATCATCGACTTGAAACTCCAAATCTCTTTGGCGAACATCTGCATAAGATTTTTGGCGACTATGTGCAGTTTTCATCCTCTCCTGAATAACCTTACCTTTTTGCATAGCTCGGTACACCAGATCTGGCGCAAGCAATTCTGCTTCACTAACCTCAAACCATCCAATTGGTGACCTACACCTCCTCCCGTACAATGCCTCAAACGGGGTCATTTGGATGCTAGCACGAAAGCTGTTATTATAAGCAAATTCTATCAGTGGAAAGTGTTCATCCCAATTACCTTTGTTTTCCAAGACACAAGCCTACAACATATCTTCAAGCGTCTGAATAGTCCGCTCGGCCTGACCATCAGTCTGCGGATGGAAGGCGGACCATGACACCACGGCTACTAGGTTTCAAGAACTAAATTTTTGCGGGGCCTTACAATTTCAATGATCTTTTTGTACTACTCCTCCATTTGGTGCTTGGCCAACCTTTATGGGGATAGTGTAGGAGATCTTTTCTTCCCAATCACTTACGATTTCTCTTTCTCAACTACTGGCTCTTTAACTAGCTCAAATATTTTCTCGGTCTCTTACTGCTTATTATTCTCTTCAAGTACGAGCTGGGCTGTCACCTCTGTAAATATCGTACACTCGTCAAGCTCAATGGGCACTTGAATATGTGCCTTAGCTTGTATGTTACCTCGTTCTCACTCTTGCTCAATATCAAGATACCTACCATTTCGGAGACTCGCCAATATCAACTGCTTTAGGCCTCGATTTTTGGATTTATTTTGGTATCTACAGGTTATGTTCCTTGAGGATGATTGTTCAATGACATTGAAATCTGGCCCACTTGTACCTCAATATTTTTAATGGCCACATCATGTGCATCCACTCTTTCATTAATCTTTGCATTGGACCCAATAACATGCTGAATCATTACTTCCAGTCTTGCAAACCCATCTTCTTGTCTTCCACCATGCTATTACTGAGGTGGATTTTACCCTTGCTGTTGATTGTTTACCCTTCTTGTCTATGATATGGTGCCATGTTGTTGGGGGGTCTCATACCTCCCATGTTTCCAGCGTTATATTGTGGCTGAGATGGCCTGTACTGCTACTGAATCTGTTGGCCCCAATTATGATTTTCTTGTCTCTGACATACATAGTTAGCCACATAGTTCATATCTTCAGGGTGATGATGATCATCATCATGCTGTGAATTCCACGTATTACCAATTGGCTGGCTAATGCAAGATGTGCATAAGCCCCCATTGGTAGTATCTAGTATATGTACATGCTGCTTAACTACTGATTCGTCCACCTTTTTGTTGAGGATGCTCATCTATGTGAAGAGAGTCACCATATTTTCAGCCATAGTATTAGAAGGATAAAGAGGCACTTAGTGCACCACTGGAATGATAGGTGCATTCCAAGTTGTCCATCCGAAATTCTGTGCCATTTTGTCCATCAAATTCTAACCTTCTGTCCATGTCTTGCTCAACAACATCCCACCTGCTGAGACATCTAAAATATTCTTCATTTTATCAGATAGCCCCATGTAAAATCGTTGTCCCAACATCTATTCTGGAACACCATGGTGAGGACACATAACCAACATTCCTTTAAACCTGCCCTATATCTCAGGTAAAGTCTCTATTGGTTTCTTCTTGAAGCGCACAATCACATTAATTTGCTGAGCAGTGTTGGTGGGCGGATGGAACTTGTTGTGGAATTGCTTAACTAACTCATCCCAAGTTTCTATGGAATTGATATGGAGTGAATTTAGCTAAACTTGTGCAACTCATGTCACCAAAAATGGAAACAATAGTAGCCTGATTGCTTCAAGAGTCAAGTTGGGATGCCTTTGAGTTTCGCATATGGATAAGAAGTTCTTCAAGTGTGCTTAGGATCTTCCATTTGTGTCCTAGAAAAGATTCCCTTGTTTTGATACAAGTGTAGCATATTGTTTGTGATCTGGAATGATTTAGCTTGTATTGCGTGCACAACAATGGCAGTGGCCAAATTGTCAGCAGTGGGTGGTGCCCAGTCATATAGTGCTCCTTCAGGCACATGAGGTGCCTCTTACCTAATGTTTCCATTGGGATCATTCACGTCTCCCATTTCACACTACTAGAAATTGAAGCTATGGTAACCCTTCGAAAACCATTACTATAGATCTGCTAACTGTCCTTGTAGGGCTATTGGGACAGATGTTGACCCGTTCCAAGATTCAGCATTACAATAGGTCTATTGGAATGATTATGTGCAACAGTTCTTAAACAATCTCCATAAGTAGGGATATTGTAACGGTTTTTGATACCATGGTTTATCTAGAAGAACGGTTTATTTTCTATTGGAATGGTTATAAACCATCCTGGTATGTTAATACAACTGATTTTTTAAAAGGCTGTTGCAACAGTTTTCATGATATATTGCAACAGGTCATGATATATTAGAACAATTATCAGTACACTATTGCAATGGTTTTCATAATATATTGCAACAGTTTTCATGATATATATGAACAATTATCAGTACTCTATTGCAACGGTTTTCACGATATATTGGAAAAATTATTAGTTCTCTATTGCAACGGATATTATAACATATTGGAACATGTATTAGGGGCTACTCTTGTTATTTTCTAGGTCTATTGGAACGATTATATTCTCTATTGCGACAAATTATAATTTCTGATATTTATGGAAGCATCATTAGAAATAGTTTACTATTCTATGAAATTATTTACACCATATCCAACTAGCATTATCCATGTACAATGACAAAATATGGATACAATGTTTTGTCAAACAATTCAAAAGTCAAAATAGATGAGTTTGTATACAAAAAGTTCTAAAGTTAAATATCCTTAAACATAATAATAAAGCCTAACAACAATCCACAACAACACTTAAGTAAGGTCTTCATCACTGCTTTCATCAGCAATCACTGCACCTATAAAAAGATCATGAGAAATAATTAAATAACATTTTTAGGATAATTGAATTACAAAGTAATTGAATGAACAATTTGATGATAACTCGAAAATTTTCATTGCCCCTAAATTCTTAAATTTTTCGGCAGAGTTTCCTTTGTAAATATGACTATTCCAAAATTTCTAACCTGCTCGAAACATCATTGGCAAATACAATTATGTCGAACCAACAAAGAAGAGAAAAGAAACAAAACAGTTACATACATATATGTAAATATCCATTAGTAGTAATTTTACTCCTATCTTTATAAAGGGTAATGAATGCAGTGATACTTTACTTAAATATTTGAAGAATCTAGTTATACTTGAATTAATAATACAATTAGCAACTAGAAAAGCAAATTCCAGTTGGGAATACTTGAATCTAGTTAAATGTAGTGATGCTTTTCCAGTTGGGACCATAACAAATTACAGTGCTTGGTGTAAAGTTGGTGAAGGATCAACATTTACTCATGAGAAGGCTGAGGCTGAATTTCCATGGCCCGAACCCAAAACTGTAAAGGGTTAGATTCAATGTCAATGACATCACAAGGCATCGACAGAATACTAGAAGGAACATGAAAACCTCTCTCCCTCTCTCAATATGGAGAATCTGGCATTAAGAGTAGAATCTTAGGATGTACAGTAGCAACTACAACAGGACACGTGGAATAGGATGACCTTAAATTTGAGTTGGTGCTATCACAAGATTAAATATAACTATCACATGCCATGCCCCTATAAAGAATTCACAAAGTTAAGTACCTTGCCAATACCACCGACTTCTGACCACTCATGCTTAATGCGGGCATATATAAACCATTAAGGAAGAAAAGAACAGAAGCTAAATCAGTAATAAGTACACAGTTCACAATGACAAACTGCTAAACTTCACTTGAAACTTGCAGTGATCAAATTACTGACCTTATTACCAGCCTGTGCAAGGAGGTAGATGCTTACAAATGGAAATGTGTAGAACTAGTGATACAAAAATCTACCCCAACTATAGTTCTTGGCATCAACAAGTATAATTCTAAATCGAATTAGCTAAAAAATAAGCAATATTAATACCTCAAATGAGTTGACCTTATTTGTTGCTATCAGCAGATGGACGAGAAATTGGTTGCAAAGTTGCTCGCTGTGTAGAAGAGGCTTCTCCAGGAGAATTATCACCCAATGCCGCTAGAATAATATTAGCATCAATATCAATTCCTGAACGCTGAAGTCGTGCAAGGACATCAGCAATAACTTCTTGACGGATAATTGCCATTTGTTCCTCAATTTTCTCCTCCATCTTTTGTATCTTCTCCTCCATTTTTTTCAGAGAATTTGATGTATTTGAAGATGATTCAAAACATTCTGCCTTCCCTCTCAAAGAAGTTCTTGTAACCCCTCGTCCATACAATCTCAGACGTCCCGGATGTTCATGCCCCATGACAGATGCAAATGTATCAACAGACTCATCGCTATTTTCATTTTGTTGGGCTTCAATTGCCACCATTTCTGTCTTCAAACCAAATTCAAACAAATAGAACAAGTAAATAAAAAGTATACTAATAAAAAATAAATAATTCATCTCGATATAACATCAGTTAAATATATTTCACACAATTTTACTAGTTGTATCATTATCCGAGTACTTGTATAATCGCCCTACAAAGACTTTTTTTGCTGATAAAGGATCCATAGTTTCTTTCTCGTTTTCCTGGTTACATAGTTATATGAAAGTGAGTTAGCATTCGCGGTGATCTACCATGTACTAAATAAGAGCATACATTGAGAATATTTTTGTCATTATTTGCTAGTTACACACCAACTTAGAGCGTACTAAAGGAAAACTTCTTTTTCCAGCAGTGTGAGAATTCTTCAACTTTTTCCGGTTCTCAATATTAATTTGGGACATTCTCTGCAAGAAAAATAAACATCAAACAAAAACTTAAAAAATGACTAAATAGGCTAGCAGCTTCACTCGCTTCACTGATACACCAAAAATTTAACGACCTCTATATTCTTTCTCTGTGTAGCTAATTTGGGAACAACACCCAAAGAAAAAATAAGAAGGCAAAGGTTTGATGATGTCCAAGAGAGGAGGAAAGGCATGAGGAAGGGGCAACCAAAGAGAAGTAAGGACATCACCATTTCATTTTCCAAAAGCATATCACAATTTTCAAACAATTACTGTACATTAGCATATTCATAAATAAGATGAGGCATCTAAGACTACCTCAGATACTACTTAGGGAACCTGAAACTGTAAAATGAATCGACTTTCTAGTAATCATCTTTTCAGTGCTCTTTTTTTTTTAGCAATATGTTTCTGGATCCGTTACAAAGTTAATGGGATGTTTCTCAATGCATTTTGTATTACCTGTAGGTCTTATACAATGAAGCACGGATTTTTGTACACTCATATAACTCAACTCTTTTTACGTAATCATATATTTGAATTTGGAACTGGACTATGAAAATCTCTAAGTACCAAATGAGTTGTTGCTTGAATAAAATGATCAATCTTTTGAATTTTAACAATACTAAATGAGTAGCCACTGCAAAACTAATCATCTTTTTAAAACTAGGAGAACGCAGCCATAAGAATTTCTTAAGGACTACTGTTTGAGTCGCGGAGCAACTTTATGTTAGATAAATATTACTATATGTCTAACAAAATATCAATACCAAACTATATGCTCATTAATACTATCATTCTGAATAGTAAACTCTTCTGCTTTAATCATTTTCTATAATGATATTTGTTTTGATCATATAATCAAACACACGATTGATTGTGCCTAATTGGCACCTTTTTTAAACAATGTGATTTCTCCCAAAACTTAATCTCCATTTTCAAACTTATATATAACAAAAAGGTTAGCCAAAACATAGTGTACGCAAGCTCTTTAGTCAAATTTCCAGAAAATTTGGCACCACCGCAAGAATCAAATGAGACAACTTAGTAATTATTTATCAGAGCTTCAATAAATTCACCTAGTACTACCACTTCAGGAGTAATGTCTAGGCATTTTAAAGTGAACTTCTAGTCCCATATTTAACTACTTGTCGTTATAATTATTCAAATATGCAATAGCCCTCCAAAGAGAAAATGTTGAATCAAAAAATAATACTTGTTCACCAACAGGACGAAAAGGCAATTATGAACAACGCTCAATGAGGGAGACAAATTACTCAAGAAATGCCACAACTCCATAAGGGTTAATGGACAAAAACTTTTTCCATTTTCACTGAGGCACTGCTGATTCATGCCTCCCTCAAAAGCCTCAGAATGGAGATATCGAAGTTGTTCAATTTGAAGGTGTAAAACACACTGCTCATTCATGAAAATACCCAATTATTTTGCATATTCACCATGAAAAGAAGGGAGTATCATTTGTGAAACACTTCCTACAGTTGTACATAACTCTATATCTATTAGTAAAGTGATCTTTTCCATAAGCTAATGATGTCGAATAATTGCTAATTTCTCTTAAGCTTCTAATATTAAATGGTTTTTGTGTTTTCTTGAAGAAGGTAGTAACCACATGACTAATATATTCTTCTTCTTCAAGATGTTGTACGAGGTACAATCACGTTGTTTTGTTTGCTACTAAGTAATTTCCTAAATTAGTTTAGTGATGATTCTGTTCTTTTTGTTTTTAATTTCAGTTCTTGGAACAACACCTTATAAGAATGTGAGCTACTACTGTAGAGGAGTCCTTGACTTGGGAAAGCATGGACACCAAAGCTATGGACACTAAAGCTTTTCCATCAAAAAGACGATGCTAAAGCTTTGACTTGCACAAAAGTTCGAATTGCCGACCAACAATTTCATATGCGCATACATTTCATCAATCAGCCATTTACCTTGCAAATAAATATCACTATCTCTAATCTATCTTGATAAAATACAATACAACATTAGTAAATAATAGAGATGACTGAAATATGCATAAGAAATTATATAGAAATGGTAATTCATTGAAGAATTTTCTATAATTCTATATGAATATAGTTTTCCATATTCATGTAGCATAATTTTTGTAGTTTTTCATTGGAAATATGAGAGCATATGCTAAGAAAAATACAAACACTCATGACTGCTGCTATTCTCCGACAAATTTCCAAACCTCAGTTCTACATGAATTCAAGCCTCGATAGATGTAAAATGCCGCAAGACCCAAATCCTGCAAAATTGAAAATGCCAGAATACAAAACAATAAGAGAATTTGCAGAAACCATAGCTATTTATCTAAATAGTTTGTAATTCTGAGCAGGCTGTGATTTAATTGCAATTTGAAAAGATCTTCTGTTTTGATCAGTATCGGCAGAACATAGATTAACCTAGGGGAAAAGTAAAAACTCACTTAAGCTTTTAGCAATATTCTTTACTATTTCAACTATGCATAATGAGTCCTTGTTACATATTTGGCCCTTAAATTGATTTTAAAAACACAGAAAAGACAAGAAAATGACAATTAAGTGACCAAAAAGAATGGTGTTCCTTCCAATGTCAAACAAGGAAGATTCAATGGCAACTTAATTGATCTTCCAGTATATCTCAGTATTAAACTCCGATAAACTATTCAGATAACTGCTTATGAGTTATGCCCAAAAGTCTCAAAGCCCACACAAATCAAAAAAATGATGGACAACTTGGCCAAACTGAAATTTTTTATTTTCCTTCTTCATCTTGTCTACGGATACAAGTAACAAAAACATACAAGGGCAAGAACTAGAACCAAACAAGAAAAAGTAAAATAAAGAAAACCAGTCGGTCCTTTTGAATATTCTCTAGTTCCTACTGTGTTTCTAATGTAAATATAGTGAAAATCATCTATGGCCAGCAGAGCCAACTTCTCCGACGCCTATACTTTTTAGAAAAGATTTAAAAAGGGCGTAAAAAAACTTACCTAGCAAAAATTAATAGTGTTGGATTTAACCTTTAGGGATTTGGAGAGAGGACCTGATTTGGGGAAGCTAATCCCGCTCTGTTCAGACTAAAGGAGAAAGGCGATGTGGTGTGAGAGAAGGCAATGTGGTGTGAGAGAGAAGGGCATTGGATGTATCGATAATTTTAGAGGTTTATAGTGGGGGAAAGAGTAATAAAATATTTTAACCTAATATTTATATTATTATATTAAAATTAGTTAAAGTTAAAAATAAAAGAAACATGGGTTATTTAATTTAGGCGGGTTTGGCGAAATTGAGGGAAAATACGGAGGGAAACAAGAACCATTCCAATAGAATTTTTATCAATAAAACCGTTCCATAAATTGTTCTATTGGGACGGTTTATAAAAGCATTTCAAAAAAATGGACTATGGTAACGGTTTTGTTACAACTGCAACAGTTTTATAGCTGTAGTGTGCCGATATCACCTAAAATCTATTGGAATCTTTGCAACCGTTACAATATGGTGTCTATGGCAACGAGTTTTGAAACGTTTCATAAATAACTGTTCCCATAGGCCCATTTTTTAGTAGTGTCGGTTTCGATTTTTAGTGGTTGTGGGAATTTGTTGAATTTTTTTGTTGGCACGGTTCAATACTCGGAATGTTTCCTTGGGGTCTGAGAGTCCTTCAAGTAGTTCTACAATCCTCGTAGATTTTCCAGGCATACACCTGAGCAACCAAGTCAACAACCATCAAATTTTCAATCAAAAGTTGGTAGAGAGAAAACTGACTACAATAAGAATCTTTGTATTTCTATCAATGGCAACTGATAATTCTGTTAACTCCCCGACAATGGCACCAAAATTTTATCACGCCCAACTATGCCTTTTACAACACATATCCACTCGCGTTAGTTCATTACATACGTTAGTCAACAAAAATCCAAGAAGGAATTATCCTTGAGATGATAAGAAGTTAATCATATTGATCTTAAGTGCTACAAGGGTGCATAAGGGTTATTAACAAGTAGAAGTTAAACAAATCAAGGATGTTGTAGCATGTATTTTGGGAAAACTGATAGGTTCTGAATACACTAAAGAGGTCATGTTTTAAGGTATTTGAACCATATAATATCCGTATCATAAATAATGAAGTCAAACGAGTTATGAAACAAAAGTTGTTGCAACTTAGGTTCTTAATTTTACTTAAACATTAGGTCAAATGTTATTAAGTTTTTCTCCCAATATACATAGAATAATGGGGTGATATACCGACCAAATTGAATATCTATGAGTCTAGTTTCCAACACATTAAACCGTTTATTAATATGACATTCGAATCGAGAGATATAGACATTTTTGCGAGACCGCACAAGCTGCTAGGTGACAACTAGGTGGGTCACCTACTTGGTTAAATGATGGCCCAAAAAGAGGAAATTTCGGGTCAGACAAAGAGCCCATTAAACGGCTTATCTTCGGAAATATATCCCTCATTATATTTAACATATAACCAGAGCTAAACCCCTGCAAACGTCTTCCCAAAAATTTTCCACAAATCCTAATTAATTTTCCCTTTCTTTCAAGTTCAAATTGGGGGGTAAACCCTAGAGTTTGAAGATCCAAGATAAAGACTGAGTTATCCAACAAGTAATGTGAGTTTACTTCTATCTTTCATACATTTATTCTGCTATGAGTTCAGGGTAATTCGTTCTATATATGTAAAAACTCACGGGACGGTGATCGGAAGCCGTGAGTTCTAGTTATTCACTTGTAGCGGAGTGTTTTGTGGACTGTTTTGTGTTGCTGTTTGGCGGCGTGTTTTACTACCATATGGTGAATTTTTGGAGGAGGAAGGGTGTGTAGATACACCATATAGATGTATGGTTGTGGGATGGTTGTTCTTCAAAACATTTTTGGGTCGTTTGATACGACTACAGTGGCTGTCGTATGTATGAAGTGATTATGTTGTGCGTGGACTGTTTTGAGAGGCTCAATATGTTTATTATTGATGTAGTTTAGGCTATTTGGTAAATGTTTTGAATGGTGTGAAGTCATATATATAGGGGAGGTGCTGTCCCTGTCATCGTAAAATAGGTTGTGGTCGATACATAATAGTTATGACGCTTGAATTATAACTATAGTATCGTTTCTCTTATTGTAGACTAAGCAGTCATAAAAATTGCATAGCTTAAGATTGGGGAATTATATACAAGGTATCAAACGCTATCCCTTTCCTTCTTTTTCACGACTCCGATTCTACATAATGTAATGAACGAGCATCAAAATATACTCTACTCTTAGAAGCTAGCAGTACTTACATTGTTTCCTCTCTTATGGAACGATTGATGTTGATGTTGCTTCTCTTATTCTTATTGTGTCAATCTTGTTGGTACTTCCGAATACCTATAAGGATCATAGTGAATAGTTAGTCCTAATAATGTGTGAAGAGGATACCGACCTTATGTCACTCCGAAAGGTATAGAACGTGTTTTCTTGAGTCGGGCATGCATCATATATATGTATCTATTTTACTTTACTGAGCCTTACTATATTCGGCCAAGTACGACACCTGTTGTCCAACCACCGATCAGTTGGGTTTTACAGAATTCCATGTGGCCGGGTACGTGTCACGCCCCAAATCGAGGAACATGACCGGCGCCTGACCGGGTTGCCCCAGTCAAGCGGACCTGGGTGCCTTTCATTCCCACGCGTTACCCCTGTGTTGACTGTTTCTCATTAACCAAATATATTTCTAATCATAATTGATTTCACATTAAACAAATAAAATGATACGAGTGATTCATTAACTAGATTTCAATTTTTTTACAACGCCCGACATAACACAATATATATATATAAGACTGGAGTCCCACAATTTACATGTCTACAGAGCCTCTAGGATACAAAAGGGAAATACAATACTTGCCGGTAACAAGGCTCCGGCTATACCTTACAAACCAAAATGAAAATCTAAACCGAAGTGGCAAGAACCACACAAGGCCCCGAGGAAGAAAGGGGCTCACCAAAACGGGCAGTGGAAGGAGAAGGATACTACCGCCGATGAGCTGAAGTGCCTGCTACTGATCCACCTACAATCATGACACGAATGTAGCGCCCCCGGCAAAAGGGACGTCAGTACACTTAAATTGTACTGGTATGTATGGACAAACTTTGTCCCAAGTAAACTCAACCCATTAAATTACATCAACAATTAATTAAGCCAGCCAACCATGTTTCCACATTTTTCTTATTCAAATAATTCTCAACACAAAGCACTTTCTACAATCAACCAATTTAACAATAACCAATCAATCACGTAAAGTACAAGTAGTCAAACAAAGGGGCAATCAGTGCCCCACAGGTTGCAAACTCTCCTGTTGTCTCCTTTCACAATTTCACATTATTGATTTTTGTATCAATTTTCAATAGCGATTTCGATCGCTTTCCATCCTTATTGCCCCTGACCACCCTTATTACCTCGGCCACCCTTATCACCCCAACCCACACCTTATTTCACCACGTTGCGGCGCGCAACACGACCCCGCCTTACACTTGAAAACACAACAATTTCAAACAGCAGATAAGGTACTACACACAATTTCAACAAGTTCAAATAAGCAACTTACACATTGGTTCATGTTCTCAATTTCTTCTCAATTCAATATCACAACCATGTTACAAGTATTCCAAAATCGAAAATGCCCACATAATCATGTTCAACAATTCACCACAATTAAGGTGTTTCAAAGTCTTTCCACAATAAGCCAAATATGCCATCACAATGGTTATTCCCAATTCTTTACCAACCTCGATTACCTTTTTATCTATCAATTCATATTTCATACCATACATAGTTCAACATCAATCAAATGCTCAACAAGGAAATCAAAGGATTACATAAAATTTCTCAATTTGACACATGCCAAGACAATTCGCACACATTTGGGCGATTTTACAAGAATCAAAATTAGCCATACATACCTGGTGATGATTTTTCCTCCTACTTTATGCTTACCCAATATATCCTACTCTTGCCAACCTTGTTCTTGAAGACTTTTACTTCTACTCACTTCTTTTTTTACTAGAAATCAAGTTCAATAATCATGCATGAGTGTAAAAATTCTACTTTTAAAAGCTATTATATGAAAACCTCTCTTTACCCAATTAAAACTGAAAATCAAGAAAATAGTTAGGGTTTTTACCTTGAAAAGATTGGGGAAGTTGAATCCTTGCCCTAGGATCCCTTGGAATTAAGTGGTTGAAACAATCCTTGAAGATGAAGAACTTCTCTCTCTAAAAACCCTCTCTTCTCTCTCTAATTTTTGGTAAGATAATATGATAAAATGAAGAAGAAGTGTGTTATATTAAAGAAGAGATCGGGTCAAAATGTTACAAAATCTGGGCCGGGGTCAAATATGCGGTCACTATGCGACCGCAGAACCCACATGCGGTCCGCAAAGTGACCGCAGAATGGCCTCAAAGTTGAGCAGTTTCTGTTTAGGAATGCGGTCACTATGCGGACCGCATGTCTGATCTGCGGTCGCAAAATGCACCGCAGATTTGACATGCGATCGCATATCGACCGCACATTTGACGAATTTTTGAGAAACTCTCTGGAACGATTTGCGGTCAGAATGCGGTCCGCATGTTGATTCTGCGGTCGCATTCTTGACCGCATATTTGACACTTTTTCGGAAACACCACAGCTACTAGGTTTTATGCACAAAAATTTTACGGGGCCTTACATCCTCTCCCCCTTAAGATCATTCGTCCTCGAATGAGGATTTTGAAATAAATGAGTTTTGAAAGACATGATATGCAAGCTATCAAAATTTTGACTAACTCTTATATTTTAGAAAAATTTCTCCAGAGTTTCCTTTGTATTATGGACATATCCACCTGTCAAAGGGCCCCCGAAACACATTTCCAAACAACAATATACAACTACAACACTTTTCACAACTGGTATACACTTTCTTACCTCAACGAATGCACATATTCCATCACATTATTACAATTGCACATAAACTAGTCACGTCAATGAATTCTTACCTTACTTAACCAATTTAACACACCATGTGCACTTAACAAACCATTACCAATCTATACTTACTATTAGTAGTTTATTAAACACGTAACTCTTTATAAGGCTTTCATTTTTCAAGAACGGTTCAAGTGACCCAAGGTAACAACACAATTAACTCATTACAAAATGAAGGGGACTTTACTAATACTAAGAGGGAAACAACTTAGGCAAGATGACAGTTACTAGGAGTAGGAGGGTCACCTAATTTCTTCTAGGCTTGATCGAACAATTGGGGGTACTTTTCCTTCATCTCTTTTTCCGCTTCCCATGTGGCCTCCTCCACTTGTTGACTTCGCCACAATACTTTAACAGAGGCGACTTCCTTATTTCTCAACTTACGGACTTGCCTATCAAGAATGGCGACCGGAACTTCTTCATATGACAAATCTTCATTAACCTCTATAGCCTCGACTGGCATGATGGTGGATGGATCTCCAATCACTTTCTTCAACATGGACACATGGAATACCGGATGCACTGATGACATCTCAGGAGGCAACTCTAGCCTATAAGCAACTTGACCAACCCTTTGAATGATCCGATATGGCCCGACATACCTAGGACTCAATTTCCCTTTCTTTCCGAATCGCATGACTCCCTTCATAGGAGATACCCTCAAGAACACCCAATCATCGACTTGAAACTCCAAATCCCTTCGACGAACGTCCGCATAGGACTTTTGACGACTCTGTGCTGTTTTCATTCTCTCCTGAATAACTTTGACCTTTTCCATAGCTTCGTACACCATATCTGGCCCTAGCAATTCCGCTTCACCTACCTCAAACCACCCGATTGGCGATCTACATCTTCTCCCGTACAATGCCTCAAACGGGGCCATTTGAATGCTAGCATGATAGCCGTTATTGTAAGCAAATTCTATCAGTGGCAAGTGTTCATCCCAATTACCTTTAAAATCTAAGACACAAGCCCGCAACATATCTTCAAGCGTCCGAATGGTCCGCTCGGCCTGTCCATCGGTCTGTGGATGGAAAGCTGTGCTGAGATTCACCTGAGTTCCCAAACCTTGCTGAAACTTCTTCCAAAAGTTAGCGGTGAACTGAGCCCCGCGATCTGAGATGATAGAAAGTGGAGTGCCATGAAGTTTTACTATCTCCTTGATGTACAATCTTGCATATTGCTCCGCGGTATCGGTGGACTTGACAGGCAGGAAGTGAGCTGATTTGGTGAGTCGATCTACTATCACCCATATTGAATCGAACTTACGCTGAGTGCGAGGTAACCCCACCATGAAATCCATATTGATCATCTACCATTTCCACCTTGGTATTTCTATAAGCTGAGTTAATCCACCAGGCCGTTGATGCTCGGCCTTCACTTGTTGACAGTTCGGACACATAGCTACAAAGCCTGCCACATCCCTTTTCATACCGTTCCACCAATAAATCTCCTTGAGGTCATGATACATTTTCGTTGAACCAGGGTGCACAGAATACCTGGAAGTATGAGCCTCTGCCATCACTCTTTCCCGAAGCTCGTCCACATCCGGAACACATAGCCTATCTTGACACCGCAATACACCATCTTCGCTGCTGAGTACAAATGCTGAGGTCTTGTCATTCATGACTACTTCCTTCACCCGAACCAATGCTGGATCCATGAACTGTTTTTCCTTGATTTCCGCGACCAACGATGACTCTGCTCCATTATGCACCAAGATATCCCCCTCGTCTGACGCCGAGATACGAACCCCCAAACTGGCTAATTGGTAAACCTCTCGAGCCAGGTGTCTCCGATCTACACCCAAATGAGCCAAACTACCCATGGATTTCCGACTAAGAGCGTCAGCTACCACATTTGCCTTCCCTGGATGGTACAATATGTCCATATCATAGTCCTTGAGTAATTCTAACCACCGCCGCTGTCTCAGATTCAGCTCTTTCTGCTTGAACAAATACCGGAGGCTCTTGTGGTCTGAAAACACATCTACATGAACCCCATAAAGATAGTGTCGCCATATTTTCAAGGCAAACACAACAGCTGCCTGCAAGTTCCAAATCATGCGTCGGATAATTCTTCTCATGGTTCTTGAGTTGCTTGGAAGCATATGCTATAACCTTTCCGTGCTGCATCAATACACATCCCAAACCGACTCTGGAGGCATCACAATAGACTACAAATCCCTCTGTGCCTTCTGGCAAGGCCAATACTGGTGCCGAGGTCAATCTTGACTTTAGTTCTTGGAAACTTTTCTCACATGCTTCGGACCACTGGAACTTAACTGCTTTCCGCGTCAATTTAGTCAATGGGGAGGCGAGGGTTGAGAATCCCTCTACAAACCTCCGATAGTACCCTGCCAGACCCAAAAAGCTGCGAATCTCTGTCGGGGTCGTGGGTCTAGGCCAATCTTTCACTGCCGCAATCTTCTGAGGATCCACCATAATTCCCTCCCTGGAAATAACATGCCCTAGAAAAGCTACGGACTCCAACCAAAACTCACATTTTGAGAACTTGGCATACAATTGATGCTGAAGAAGGGTCTGCAATGCTGCTCTGAGGTGAACGGCATGATCTTCCCCGCTCCGAGAGTAGATGAGAATATCGTCAATGAATACAATCACAAAGGAATCTAGGAATGGCTTGAAAACCCGATTCATAAGGTCCATGAAAGCTGCTGGGGCGTTGGTTAGCCCAAAAGACATAACCAAAAACTCAAAGTGACCATAACGAGTTCTGAAGGCGGTCTTAGGAATATCCTGCTCCCTGATTTTTAACTGGTGGTACCCAGACCGTAAATCAATCTTTGAGAAGAACTTCGCTCCCTGCAATTGGTCAAACAGATCATCCACTCGAGGCAATGGATATTTATTCTTAATGGTGACTTTGTTAAGTTGCCGATAATCAATACACATTCGAAGTGACCCATCCTTCTTTCTGACAAAGAGAACTAGAGCAACCCACGGCGACACACTCGGTCGTATGAACCCTTTCTCTAATAAATCCCTCACCTGCTCCTTTAACTCCCTTAACTCTGCTGGCGCCATTCTGTATGGTGGAATGGATATTGGCTGAGTATCCGGCAATACATCAATTCCGAAATCAATCTCCCTATCCGGCGGGATGCCTGGAAGCTCATCTGGAAACACTTCAGGAAATTCATTCACAATTGGCACGGACTCGAGGGTAGGCACCTCTGAGGTGGTGTCCGTTACCCGAACCAGGTGGTAGATACACCCCTTCTTAATCATCTCCGAAGCCTTAAGGTAGGAAATAAACCTACCCCTTGGCATTACACCATTTCCTCTCCATTCAATGACCGGCTCGTTAGGGAACTCGAGCCTCATAACTCTCATTCGACAGTCAAGTTTGGCAAAGCACGAATAGAGCCAATCCATCCCCATAATTACATCAAAATCTACCATCCCAAGCTCAATAAGATCGGCTGTGGTATCACGACCACCCACCGTAACAACACAATTCCTATAGACTCGTGAGGTTGTAATAGAATTACCAATAGGAGTCGACACAGAGAACGGCTCATGAAGCTGTTCGGGTACTATCCCAAAACTTGAAGCAATGAATGGAGTAACATAAGACAAAGAGGACCCTGGATCAATAAGGGCATAGCAATCAATAGTCTGAACAGACATGATACCTGTAACAACATCCGGAGAAGCCTCGGCATTTTGGCGACCACTCAATGCATAGAATCGGCTAGGTCCACCCCTACCCCGAGCTCCACCCCTAGTTGCACCACGCCCTGCTGCTGCTGGAGTACGCGCCGATGATGTAGCAGTCGAAGAACCGGATGACCGAGCAGATCCCCTACCTATACCCCGACGGGGTGCACGGCAGAGTCCCGCCGAATGTGACCTCTCACCCCGCACCCGAAGCACACCTGGAAGGTCAAGGTAGCAAGTTTCCGTATGAAATCTCCCACACTTGGGGCATGTAGGTCTCCCCGGTTCTGGGATCTCACCCCGGGATGACCAGACTGACGAGACCTCCTGCTGTCCGAACCGGGTCTCGAGTAACCGCCCTGCTGATGACCGTGCACGGATGGCGGCGCACTCGCGGAGGACCGAGCATATGACCGGGATGGCCCCGATGACCCCCTCCCCGGAAGTGATCTCCCCGAACGACCCATTGACCGGCCCTGGTCGCTACTTTCTCTTTCTGCACGAATCTTCAATTTCCCGGCCTCTGTGGCCCGAGCAAATCCCACAATCCTCCCATAGTTCATGTCCGAGTGCAAAGCTGCCGTGGCGGCCTCATTCACTACCAAAGGGCTAAGGCCCCGAACAAACCGTCGAACCCGGCATCCATGGTCGATACTAAATGAGGAGCGTACTTGGACAACCTTACGAACTCCATGTGATACTCCCAAACACTCATACGGCCCTGTTTGAGAACCTCGAACTCGGTGGCACGGGCCGCCATTGCCTCAGCAGGTAAGAAGTGGTCCATAAATGCATCCACGAACTCATCCCATCTGGCCGGAGAGCTCCCTTCCTCACGGGAATCCTCCCACATTTCGAACCATGAACGTGCCGCTCCCTTCAGCCTGTAAGAGGCCAACTCTACCCCCTCTATATCTGTAGCCTTCATCACTCTGAGGGTCTTGTATATCTCATCAAGGAATTCCTGTGGGTCAGCCTCTGGATCGGTGCCTGAAAATTCCGGAGGGGCCAATCGCAAGAATTGATGGACTCTGGAGCCAAAGGAATCTCCCTGTCCGCTGGAGGATGCAGGGGCATCATGGGATCTCTGGGCCTGGGCGGCCACTAGCTGTGTTAACATATGGATGGCTCCCCTAAGTTCTTCATTAGAGATACCAGAGCCCGAAGCGGGAACCGTATCTGAGTCAGGAACACCGGCAGGAGGAATGGTGGCATCCTCTGCCGCGGCTGGAATAGGGACACTTGGGTTTTGAACAGATGGGCCAGGCAAATTCGGGACTGGTGGGTCATTCTCTCCCACGGCATCGGGTACATGATTAACAGCAGCACTTGGGCCGGTATTGGCCCTAAGACCGAGTCTAGCCTTCTTCTTGGGTGCCATATTCTGAAAATTTGGGAACAAGGCACGAATTAGACACAGATATTTCCACGTTGCACTTTACCGCACGACATAGATTAACAAAGAAATAGGTAAATTCCTAAATGCCCGTGTAGCCCCCTACTTATATGATGTGGTCGACAACACACCTATAAGAAGGGCACTACTAGACACGGCTCCGAGACATCCTAGGACACTTTAAAACCTTAAGCTCCGATACCAAGTTTGTCACGCCCCAAATCGAGGGACATGACCGGCGCCTGACCGGGTTGCCCCAGTCAAGCGGACCTTGGGTGCCTTTCATTCCCACGCGTTACCCCTGTGTTGACTGTTTCTCATTAACCAAATATATTTCTAATCATAATTGATTTCACATTAAACAAATAAAATGATACGAGTGATTCATTAACTAGATTTCAATTTTTTTACAACGCACAACATAACACAATATATATATAAGACTGGAGTCCCACAATTTACATGTCTACAGAGCCTCTAGGATACAAAAGGAAAATACAATACTTGCCGGTAACAAGGCTCCGGCTATACCTTACAAACCAAAATGAAAATCTAAACCGAAGTGGCAAGAACCACACAAGGCCCCGAGGAAGAAAGGGGCTCACCAAAACGGGCAATGGAAGGAGAAGGATACTACTGCCGATGAGCTGAAGTGCCTGCTACTGATCCACCTACAATCATGACACGAATGTAGCGCCCCCGGCAAAAGGGACGTCAGTACACTTAAATTGTACTGGTATGTATGGACAAACTTTGTCCCAAGTAAACTCAAGCCATTAAATTACATCAACAATTAATTAAGCCAGCCAACCATGTTTCCACATTTTTCTTATTCAAATAATTCTCAACACAAAGCACTTTCTACAATCAACCAATTTAACAATAACCAATCAATCACGTAAAGTACAAGTAGTCAAACAAAGGGGCAATCAGTGCCCCACAGGTTGCAAACTCTCCTGTTGTCTCCTTTCACAATTTCACATTATTGATTTTTGTATCAATTTTCAATAGCGATTTCGATCGCTTTCCATCCTTATTGCCCCTGACCACCCTTATTACCTCGGCCACCCTTATCACCCCAACCCACACCTTATTTCACCACGTGGCGGCGCGCAACACGACCCCGCCTTACAGTTGAAAACACAACAATTTCAAACAGCAGATAAGGTACTACACACAATTTCAACAAGTTCAAATAAGCAACTTACACATTGGTTCATGTTCTCAATTTCTTCTCCATTCAATATCACAACCATGTTACAAGTATTCCAAAATCGAAAATGCCCACATAATCATGTTCAACAATTCACCACAATTAAGGTGTTTCAAAGTCTTTCCACAATAAGCCAAATATGCCATCACAATGGTTATTCCCAATTCTTTACCAACCTCGATTACCTTTTTATCTATCAATTCATATTTCATACCATACATAGTTCAACATCAATCAAATGCTCAACAAGGAAATCAAAGGATTACATAAAATTTCTCAATTTGACACATGCCAAGACAATTCGCACACATTTGGGCGATTTTACAAGAATCAAAATTAGCCATACATACCTGGTGATGATTTTTCCTCCTACTTTATGCTTACCCAAGATATCCTACTCTTGCCAACCTTGTTCTTGAAGACTTTTACTTCTACTCACTTCTTTTTACTAGAAATCAAGTTCAATAATCATGCATGAGTGTAAAAATTCTACTTTTAAAAGCTATTATATGAAAACCTCTCTTTACCCAATTAAAACTGAAAATCAAGAAAATAGTTAGGGTTTTTACCTTGAAAAGATTGGGGAAGTTGAATCCTTGCCCTAGGATCCCTTGGAATTAAGTGGTTGAAACAATTCTTGAAGATGAAGAACTTCTCTCTCTAAAAACCCTCTCTTCTCTCTCTAATTTTTGGTAAGATAATATGATAAAATGAAGAAGAAGTGTGTTATATTAAAGAAGAGATCGGGTCAAAATGTTACAAAATCTGGGCCGGGGTCGAATATGCGGTCACTATGCGACCGCAGAATCCACATGCGGTCCGCAAAATGACCGCAGAATTGCCCCAAATTTTACAAGTTTCTGTTAAGGAATGCGGTCATTATGCGGTCCGCATGTTTGATCTGCGGTCGCAAAATGCACCGCAGATTTGACATGCGATCGCATATCGACCGCACATTTGACAGATTTTTGGGAAACTCTCTGGAACGATTTGCGGTCAGAATGCGGTCCGCATGTCAGGTTTGCGGTCGCATTCTTGACCGCATATTTGACATTTTTCCGGAAAAATTATTTCTCTATATTTTCGAAGCTTAAATCACTACCAAGGGTCCGAACCGCGGCGAGCTTGCGAGCCGCGAAGAATTCTACGCATTCCTAACACATCATTCGGACCATGACACCACATCTACTAGGTTTTATGCACAAAAATTTTACGGGGCCTTACAGTATACGATTCTACCGAGCCTTATGATGGTCGGGTGCATTTTTACCGAGCCTATTATGGTCGGGTACGATATGATGATGATGATGCCCACAGAGGCCTATGTTTTAAAAGTTTGTGTATTTATACATATGTATTATGCATTTTTTTGGGTAGTCTTCATAGGTACTTAGATGTTACATGTTGTATATTCTTTATCCCTACTTACATTACTGTTCGTGTTTATGGTTCCCTGCCTTACATACTCAGTACTTTATTCATACTAACATCCTTTTATTTGTGGATGCTACATGTCATGCTGCAGATCCTGATAGACAGGTAGGTGCACCTCCCCCACCATACTAGGTTGTCCAGTTCAGCGGTGATTGGCAAGATCCATTCTCTAGACTTTCTGTGGTCTTGGTATGCATTTTTGTTATACACATTATGGGTATGTCGGGGCCCTATTCCAGCTATGTTGTAACACTTATGTCCCTTTAGAGGCACATTTACAATTGTTGACTCATGTATAGTTTTGTATGCCTTGTCGGCTGATTTTTGTTGCATAGTCTTTCATGGTAGTGTGGTAGCTTGTACCATATGTATATAGTTTCTTTATTGTCTAGTAATCCAATGCTTTGTAGGTTCATGCCATCATATTTTATTGTTATTTGTCCATGATCCATGTCTACCATTTATCTTGATCTTGTCAGCCCTAAAGATAATAATGAAGGTTAGATAAAATGTACATCGGTGCTCGGCAAGTGATGTGCCGGAGAAATTCGGCACATTTACATTCTAATTTCTCTTATATTGGCTTGTTTTATTGCATAATGTAGTCCATACTTATGTGATTTTGTGGTTTTACAGATAAATAGGAAGAAAATACCAACGACACAAAAATAGAAGCAAAAAGACAAGAAAAATGGCAAAGTTATGCAAAACAGCTGATCTGCGGACCAACATGCGGTCGCATATTGCATATGCGGACAGCAGAAGAGCAACCAAATCGCATAGCTAAAAAGATAATGGAGCTAAAATGCATGGCAAGAATGCGACGTCTTCTGCGATCGCACAATGAATATACGGTCCGCACTTCTGCCGCAAAATGAACACGAAGGAAACCTAAGAGTCAGTTATGTGGTCCCATATGCGGTCGCACAATCAATATGCGGACCGCGGAATGGTAATGCGATCAGCACATGAATAGCTAGGGTTCCCATCCGCGATGCCGCCTCTCAAGATGCGGACCGTAGAACTGTTATGCGACAGATCTGCGGTCGTATACATGACCTGGAAGGGCAAACTTGTCTTCTTTTTGTCAGATATTGGTCCCTCTATAAATAGCTTTTTAGAATCTTGTGTAAGGGTATCTTGTGCAGACTTTATACTACACTCCAACACTTTATTACTTTATCTTTTAAGAAGCTTTTGGTTGAAGAATCTTTTACTTTGTAAGCATTTATGACATTTATTACACCTTGTATTTTGTATTTTAGCATGTGTGGCTAAACTTAAATACTAAGGTTGTGAACCCTAAATGGGTGTTTAACATTGAATATATGCATAATGGTTGGTTGATATTTCTTTACTTCTCATTATTCATTTATTGTTGGTGGTTGCAAACACTAATTAAAGCCATTAAAGTCCTACCTTACTTGGGAAAGTGGGTTATATTTCGGAAGAAGTAAAGAACAAAAACTCGAGGCCTTACACCTCGTATGATAAAATTGCTTAGGGGTAAGTAGGTTTTATTTGGCATTTATTGATTGTTATACATTGTGACTCTTAGACTTTTGGGAAAAAGCAAGAGAGGAAATACTACTCAAGTATTGGAAAATATTGGGTAGTTGCATAGAAATCAATTGCATATCAATAATCAACCATTAGAAATATATCATATTAACACCGATAGAATTACACTCCATTTATGGTAACACAACCTTGGTTTAATTAATTCTATAAATTACTACATCAAGCATTCTCATTAGTTAATATTCTAAAACAACTTTCACTTTTACTACTACTCTTACACCATTTCTATATTACTCCTAACGGAATAGATGCAAGATTCTAGTCGGGTAACACACTAATTCAAGTGATCATTTCACACCTATTCCCTGTGGGATTCGATCCCAACCTAGTTGGGTTACTATATTTGACACCGACTGCCTTACACTAATTATAAAAGTGTAATTTGAGCGTATCAAATTTTGGCGCCGTTGCCGGGGAATACGGTCTTAAAATTACTCGTTAGTGTGTACTTTACTTGATATCTAATTCTATTCCATTACACGTTGCTTGCTTTGCTTGGTGTGATAGGTTACAATGTCTGATTACGAGGACGAAGGGGAAGAGAATCCTTTTGCAGATATCGATGAATATATCGATGACACAAATGCAATTGTACCCCCTGCTATTGGTGCCTTAACGTTTAAGGTGGATCATGGTCTAATCCTCATGCTCAAAGCGGAATGGTTTTTCAGGAATTCCACCGATGACGATCCAACTCAACACTTGAGGAATTTTCTGGGAGTGTGTGCTATGCACAAACAAACCAATGTCTCAGAAGATACCTTAAGGTTGAGAGTCTTCAAGTACTCATTGGCCGGTGATGCTAGAAAGTGGCTTCAAAACTTGCCACCCAATTCAATCCGATCATGGCCTGAACTTGTCCGGACCTTCCTGGTAAAATGGTTCCCACAAATGAAGAAATCTGAGCTTAGAGATAAAATCTTTTTCTTTAAGAAGCAACAAGGGGTGCATTTACATGAGGTGTGGGATCGCTTTAAACTATATTTGGTGAGGTCGCCAAATCATGGATTCCCTGACTCAATATTGCTTGAGATGTTTTACATGGGTCTTGATCCCATGAACCAAGCCATTGCAAAGAATGCGGCTGGATGGATCCTTTATGGATAAGTCTTTTGCAAGAGTAACTCAAATCCTCGACAAGATGGTCAAACATAATCAAGCATGGCATTCTGAGGATACATCCGGTGGAATAGCTTATGGGTCTCCTTCTTTGACAAATTTGATCAAGGAAAACCAAGAGAGAGACCAAATCATTGCGGGGTTGGCCACTAAAGTTAATGTGTTGACCAAGATGTTTACTGATATCAAACGAATAAGGTCAACGTTGTCGAGGATATGCCTTCAATTCCGAATGAAGATTTTGAAGAGGGTAATTATATCAACAACCCCCAAGGAGGGTATCAAAGGCAATACTATCAAGGTCAAGGAGCGCAAAACCAATGGAGGCCAAACCCGCAAGGGCAAGGAAACCAACAATGGAGGTATGACCAAGGAAGTTCACAACAAAGAAATTGGGGCAACAACAACAACAACTTTTCTAAACGGAGTGAAAATCCTTATTTTCCTCCAAAACAACATTCAAACCAAGGGTCCTCAAACGATTCAAAATTGGAAGCTATGCTAGAGAGAGTGCTAAAAAATCAAGAAAAATCTGATGCTTCAATGACGAACATGGCCGAGGTCGTTGGCTCTCGTACCGCTTCCATCCAAAAGTTGGAAATGCAAATGAGAGATCTCTCTAAGGAACAAAACCCCAAGCAAAATGGAACTCTACCTAGTGACACAATTGCAAACCCAAGAGGTAGTGGAAGTGGTCCAACCTCTCATGTCATGGCAATCCCCACTAGGAGTGGAAAAGTGCTACTTGGAGAGAATGAACACATAGTTGAAGATGTGGAGACCAAGCAAACGGTTGAGGGTGAAGAACAAAAGGTTATTGAAGTTGAAAAGTAAAAGGTTGTTGTGATTGATGAACCAAAAGTTGTTGAAATTGAAAGAATTTCGGGAAAGGCTAAAGCACCACAAGAAGATCGAGAAGAGGAAAGGGAATAGGGGAAAGAGTCATCAAAACCTCTTCCACCTATTCCTAGACCTCCTCCTCCATTCCTTCAAAGGCTAGCAAGAAGGATTGATGATAGCAAGCTTGAAAAGTTCTACGATATCCTCAAACAATTGACGATGAACATTCCTTTTGTAGAAGCTTTTCAAGAAATGCCGGGGTTCGCTAAGTACTTGAAAGATTTGATCACTAAAAAGAAGACATCAAAGCATGAGGTGGTAAACATGACTCACAGGGTAAGCTCTATCATTGCCACAACTTCGGTCCAAAACAAGGAGGATCCGGGAGCCTTTACCATACCTTGTACTATTGGGACACGTGAATTTGCAAGGGCCCTATGTTATAATGGAGCTAGCATCAACTTAATAACACTTGCCATCTATAAGCAAGCGGGATTGGGTATGCCTAGACCTACAAGCATGAGATTGCAAATGGCCGATGGTTCCATCAAGCGACCGGTGGGAATTGTGGACGATGTACTAGTGAAAGTGGGGAAAGTCCATTTGCCCGTGGACTTTGTGATTCTTGATTGTGCTATGGATAAAGAGATCCCTATTATTTTGGAGAGACCATTCTTGGCTACGGGCCAAGCACTCATGGATTCTAAGAGAAATGAGATAAAGTTCCGGGTGAAGGATGAAGAAGTCACTTTTCAAGCTAGCAAGGGCATGAAGTTGCCCCACAAATATGAGAGCATCTCAATGATAGAAGCGGTTGATGAGGTAGAGGACGCCGTGGAATTGAAAATGGAGGAACAACGACTTGGTGAGGCATTAGCGGCAATCCTAGTAAATTTTGATGATGAAAACATGGATGGGTACATAGAATCGGTGAATGCATTGGAGGGTCTTGGATCCTACACTTACACGCCGGCAAAGCTCTCTTTTGACTTAGAGAATAGAGCTACTCCTCCCGCCAAGCCATCAATCATTGAGCCACCACAACTAGAGCTTAAACCACTCCCTTCGCATCTGAGGTATAAATTTCTTGGCTCTAATGATACTTTGCTCGTAATTGTGTCTTCTTTGTTGAATGATGTGGAGGTAGAGAAACTATTGGAAGTCCTAAGGGAGCACAGGCAAGAAATTGGGTGGACAATCGCCGACATCCGTGGCATTCCCGCGGGTATTTGTGAACACAAAATCCAACTGGAAAATGACACCAAGCCAAGTGTGGAGCATCAAAGGCGGCTAAATCCTTCAATGCAAGAGGTGGTGAAAAAAGAAATTATCAAGTGGCTAGACACCGGAGTTGTTTACCCAATCGCCGATAGTTCTTGGGTGAGCCCAGTACAATGTGTGCCAAAGAAAGGGGGCATAACCGTGATTGAAAATGAAAAAAATGAGCTCATCCCTTCTAGAACGGTGACTGGGTGGAGGGTGTGCATGGATTATCGGAAACTCAATAATGCAACTTGCAAGGGTCATTCCCCTATGCCTTTTATTGGTCAAATGCTTGATTTGCTAGCGGGAAAGGCCTTCTATTACTTTCTTGATGGATACTCTGGCTACAACCAAATCAACATTGCTTTGGAAGATCAAGAGAAAATGGCATTCTCTTGTCTTTATGGGACATTTGCTTTTAACCGGATGCCATTTGGGTTGTGTAATGCTCCGGCGACCTTTCAAAGATGCATGATGTCGATATTCTCCGATATGGTGGAAGATTTTCTAGAGGTCTTCATGGATGACTTCTTTGTTGTTGGTGATTCCATTAAGCATTGTCTTGCAAATCTTAGACAAGTGCTCAAGAGATGCGAAGAAACGAATCTTGTGCTCAATTGGGAAAAATGCCACTTCATGGTGGATGAAGGTATTGTGTTGGGGCACAATATTTCTAAACATGGCATTGAAGTTGATCGGGCAAAGATTGAAATCATTTCTAAACTACCTCCACCAAATTCATTGAAAGGTGTTCGAAGCTTTCTCGGCCACGCCGGATTCTATCGGAGATTCATCAAGGATTTCTCCAAAATTGCACACCCAATGTGCAAGCTTCTTGAGAAGGATACAAAATTCATGTTTGATGACAAGTGCCTCAAAGCATTTGAGGAATTGAAGTTGAGGCTCACCACGGCACCCATTATTGTGTCACGACCCGGATTTTCCCCCAATATCAGGATTGTGATGGCGCCTACTCGTGGTAGCTAGGCAAGACACTTTATTCACACTATCCTGTTTTTAGCAATATTTCATATTCAATTTATCAACCAAAACCATAACCTTAATTAAGTAAATGCGGAAGACTTTACAAAAATAGAGATAAGCAGTTTCAAGGTAAAACAATACTGAAATCCTCTACCCAAGACGTGGAGTCACCAACTCACGAACTACTACTGGATACTACACATAAAGGTTTGAAAGAAAATAACATAATATGTTTATCTCGGAACAAAGAGACTACAACTACTAACATAGATAAAAGGATGAGACGCCAGGCCTGCGGACGCCTGCAAGCTGCCTCAATCTCAATATGCTCAACTCCCCACGCAAAAGATCTATTGCTGCTGCTCCTGATCGAAACCTGGACCTGTGCAAAAACGCACAGAAGTGCAGTATCAGCACAATCCGACCCCATGTGCTGGTAAGTGCCTGGCCTATCCCGGTGAAGTAGTGACAAGCCTAGGACCGGACACCCACATAAACCTATGCAGTTCTATATATATATGTACACCACAAGATAACGAGAAATAATCAAGTAACAACTCAACAAGGAATGTCACAGAAGAACTCGACAGTTAACAACAGTTATTAAATCAACAAGGAAAAAAGGTATAATGAGAAACAAGTAATGTCAAGTAAATGAAATAGCAATTAGTTGTACGATATCACCTTTCGTGCTTTTACTCTCATCCTCACCAAATAAGCAAATAAAGTGCACGGCATCATCCTTCATGCTTTTACTCTCATCCTCACATCCATGATACGGCATGATCCTTCGTATATGGTTCAATAACAAGGCACGGCATGATCCTTCATGCATAATCAATAACATGGCACGGCATTATCCTTCGTGCAAAAATCAATAACCAAGGCACGATATTAACCTTCGTGCATAATCAATAAATCAAGGCACGACATCACCATTCGTTCATTATCACACTTCCTCACCCAAATAACAATCACAGTTAAAGGCAGAGAAAGAACACAATAAGTCATGAACTGTCCCGGCAAGGGACACAATAATCATCACAATAAAGTCCCGGCAAGGGCAATCACTATGTCACTTCACCACAAGTCCAGGCAAGGGAGAACAATAACAATTCTACAACCCGCCAAGGGTTCAACAATTTATCTTTAGAATGTCTCACAACAAGTATTAACAACGACTCACGGTCATGCAAGATGCCAGTGTATGGATGCTCGTCACCACAGCCCATACATCGCACTTGATCACATACCACATAGCACATAATCCTATTCCCTCAAGCTAGGATAGAACAAACACTTACCTCTAGCCTTGAAGTGCAAATTACTCTCCAATTATAGCTTTTTCCCCGAAATTCCTCTTTCAACTAGCTTGAATCTAATCACAATTGATTCCATTATATTAATAAATATTATATAACTTGGTTTGAATGCTTAAAAATGGTTTTCCCAAAGTTTACCCCAAAATTTCCCAAAATGCGCCTAGGCCACGTGGTCGGAACTCAGGGTTCGGACAAAAATCCGGTTACCCATTCCCCCACGAGTTCAAATATATGATTTGTTTCAAAAGAGTACATCAATTCGAGGTCCAATTGCCCAATTCATGAAAACCCTAGGTTCTACCCAAAAACATGGATTTCTACCATGAAAACCTTTGATTTCTATTGAAAAACATGTTTAATGTTGTTAGGAATTGAAAGAACTAATTAAAAAGTGACTTACAATTGCATTGGAATGAATTTGCTCTTGAGAGGTCGTGTGTGGTGTGTGGGTTGTTGAAAAAGTGAAGAATGAACTGAAAAATTCGTTTAAGTATAGAATTGCACAGCTGTGGATATCGCAATTGCAAACATTTGTTCGCAATTGCGCACGCTACAGGTCTGGGTCTGTTGTTCTCGCATTTGCGATACAAAGTTCGCATTTGCGAACTCTAGCCAAGGCCTGCGAGTCACGTATTTGCGAGATTCCCTTCGCATTTGCGAATGTGAGGCCTCCCTGCCCAGGATCGCATTTGCGACCCATTGTTCGCATTTGCGAACACTAGCCATCTAAGGCCTTTTTCGCATTTGCGACTTTTTGTTCGCTTTTGCGAACTTGGCAGGATTCTAGTATACTTCGCATTTATGGTTTGCATTTGCGAACCATGGCCAGCTTGGGACTTCTCGCAATTGCGAGAAAATCTCCGCAATTGCGAAAGCAACTGCTGGGTTGAAAAACCAGCTGTGTAAAATTTCAGAAATTGAACCAACGGCCTATCAAATCTTTACTCGAGCCCCCCGGGCTCCCAACCAAACATGTACACGACATCAAAAACACATTACAAACTTGCTCGCGCGATCACATCGCCAATGTAACATCATTTTAATCAAATCAAGCCTCAAGTTCATGATTTTCATACTTTTGATTTTCAAACCTTTCAAACTTGGAACACAAGGTCCAAAACATATCAAATGACATCCAAATGTCGCCAAACTTTGCAGAAAGCACATATATAATATTTATGACTTGTACCGGGCATCGGAACCAAAATACGAGCCCGATACCATGGCCATTTAATTCATTTTCCTTTAATAATTGCAACAAAAACAATTTCACATAAAAAAATTCATAACTTGGGCTCTAGGCCTCAGAATTCGACTCCGGACGCAGGTCCATGTCCCATATTTTCCTACGGACCTTCCGGGACCATGTGATCTCGGGTCCGGGTCCGTTTACCAAAAATGTTAACCGAAGTCAACTATATCAATATTAATATCATTTTTCTTCAAATTTCACATAGAATTCACATTTTCTATAACAAAATCTTTCCGGCTACATGCCCGGATTGTGCACGTAAATCAAGGCAACATAGAATGAGGTTTTCAAGGCGTCGAAAGTGCGGAACAAATAATGAAAGAAGGTGATGACCCTTTGCGTCATCACATCCTCCACTTCTAAAACAACCGTTCGTCCTCGAACGGATAAGAGAAGGAAGTACCTGAGTCAGGGAACAAATGAGGGTAGCGACTCCGCATATCGGACTCGGACTCCCAGGTCGATGCCTCAGGAGGTTGACTCTCCACTGAACACGCACAGAAGGATAACTCTTCGACCTCAACTGTCGAACATGCCGGTCTAGAATGGCCACCGGCTCCTACTCATAGGATAGATCATTGTCCAATTGGACAGTACTGAAGTCTAACACATGTGTGGGATCGCCATGGTACCTCTGAAGCATAGATACATAAAAAATGGATGTACGACTGATAAGCTAGGCGGCAGAGCTAGTCTGTAAGACACCCCTCCCACTCGGTCTATAATCTCAAATGGACCAATATACCTAGGGCTGAGCTTGCCCTTCTTCCTGAACCTCATCACACCCTTCATAGGCGACACTCGGAGCAATACTCGCTCACTAACCATGAAATCTACGTCTCGAACCTTACGATCCGCATAAGTCTTCTATCTGGACTGAGCTGAATGCAATCTCTCCGGAATAGTCTTGACCTTATCCAAGGCCTCCAAAACTAAGTCTGTACCCAACAACTGAGCCTTTCCCGGTTCAAACCATCCGACTGGAGATCGACATCGCCTACCCTACAACGCCTTATACGGGGCCATATGGATGCTAGACTGGTAGCTGTTGTTGTAGGCGAACTCTGCTAATGGCAGAAACTGGTCCCACGAGCCTCCGAAATCAACGACACAGGCTCGAAGCATGTCCTCTTGAATCTGAATAGTCTTCTCGGGCTAACCATCCGTCTGAGGATGAAAAGTTGTACTCAGCTGAACCTGAGTGCCTAACTCCTGCTGGACCGCTCTCCAGAACCCCGAGGTAAACTGGGTACCCCGATTAGAGATAATAGATACCGGCACCCTATGAAGTCGAACAATCTCCCTGATGTAAACCTCTACTAACCTCTTCGATGAGTAGGAGACAGATACTGGAATGAAGTGTGCTGACTTGGTCAACCTATCAACAATGACCCAAATAGCATCAAATTTCCTCCGAGTCAAAGGAAGTCCAGTAATGAAATCTATAGTGATCCGCTCCCATTTCCACTCGGGAATTTCAATCCTGTGGAATACACCACCAGGCCTCTAGTGCTCATATTTCACCTGCTGACAATTTAAACACCGAGAGACATATGCAACGATATCTTTCTTCATCATGCGCCACCAATAGTACTGCCGTAAGTCCTGGTACATCTTCGCGGCACCCGGGTGAATAGAATACCGCGAACTGTGGGCGTCCGCCAAGATCAACTCTCGAATCCGTTCAACATTGGGCACACAAATTCGACCCTGCAATCTCAATACCCCATCATCATCTAGATTTACCTTCATGGCACCTCCCCGCAGTATTGTATCTCTCAAATCACGCAAATGAGGATCATCAAATTGCCTCTCACGGATACGCTCTATTAGAGAAGAACGAGCGAACGTGCAGGCTAACACCCTGCTAGGCTCAGAATGTCTAATATCATGAACCGGTTGGCTATGGCCTGGACATCTAGAGCAAATGGTCTCTGACTGACCGGAATGAATGCAAGACTACCCATGTTGACAGACTTTCTACTCAATGCATCAGCCACCACATTGGCTTTACCTGGGTGGTATAGAATAGTCACATCATAGTCTTTCAGCAACTCTAACCATCTTCGTTGTCGTAGATTCAACTCCTTTTGCTTGAACAAGTACTGTAGGCTTTTGTGATCAGTGTACACCTCATACGTCACACCATACAGATAATTCCTCCAGATCTCTAAGGCATGAACCACTGCTGCTAACTCACGATCATGAACTGGATAAGTTTTCTCATGTATTTTTAACTGCCTCGAAGCATAATCGATAACCTTACCATTCTGCATCAATACCGCTCCAAGCCCTGTACGAGATGCATCACAATAAACTGTATAAGGCCTTTGTCACGACCCTAGTTCACCAATCGTGAACATGTCATGACGGCACCCAGTCCCCACCACTAGGTAAGCCTAACACGTTGCGGAATATACAACTTTATGAACATCAAATAAGAAATAGCGGAAAACGATATAAATAAGAATGTAATCCGTGCCGCTTGGCACATACACCCGTCAAACACACTGTATAAACACCACCAAGACCCGGAATCCCACGGGTAACACAGACTAAAAGAGAAAATACCACTGTGGCTCTATGTGTAAAGAGTATCTAACAACGGAATGAAGGAAAAACATCTACTTGCACTAATAAAATAGAAGGAAGGCCTCCGGATCCGCGGACTTAGCAGATCATACCTCGAGGTCTCCCAAGGCGCTGTTGAATCACCTGATATGAGCCTGTCCTGTTGTACCTGGATCTGCATAACAAAAGTGTGCGGAAGAGTAGCATGAGTACACCACGGCGGTACTCAGTAAGTGCCAAGCCTAACCTCGATGGAGTAGTGACGAGGAATGCCAGGGCCCTATTGAGAGAACAATAATATAATGATGATAACAAAAAAAATAACCAGTTTAAACGATAATAATTTCCGAAATAACAACAATAAGATGATTACTGCAACTGTCTACAATTAAGCTAACAATAAATAAACAACTTAATAAAACAATTCCAGGACCTGTGGGAATTGAACCCACAATCCCATTCTCAGTACCTCTGGGTCTCCGGGAATCGAACCCGCAGCCCATGTCTCAATAATATCTCAATAACTCAGGATCTCCGGGAATCGAACCTGCAGTCCCTACCAATAAGTCGGGATCTCGGGAATCGAACCCGTAGTCCACATTTCAATAATCTCAGGATCTCGGGAATCGAACCCGTAGTCCACATTTCAATAATCTCGGGATCTCGGGAATCGAACCCGTAGTCCATATTTCAATAATCTCGGGATCTCGGGAATCGAACCCGTAGTCCACATTTCGATAATCTCAGGATCTCGGGAATCGAACCCGTAGTCCATATTTCAATAATCTCAAGATCTCGGGAATCGAACCCGTAGTCCACAACCACAGCAAGTAAAGGAATACACAGAGAGATGTATAATATGCTTAACAATAACTTCGCTGATGAACAGCGCCAGCGATTACCAAGAAAACCCAAGTAAGTCAATTAAGCAACTAGACAGTTAGATTCTATCTAATCATGCTTTTCTAACTACTACCGGGTAGGAATATAGAATTTAACAACTAAAAACAGGTATATCACTCATTGAACATTTTAAGTAAAGTATGTGTTCAACAACCATCGCATGTACATGCCCGTCACCTCGCGTACAAGGCATTTAAAGTATCACAATAATATCCTAGGGGTGAAAGTCCCCCACACGAAGTTAGACAAGCCACTTACCTCAATTCCGGTACAAAACCGCTAAGCAATAACCCTCTTGCCGCGAATGTCGGCCTCCACAAGTGTAGTATCTGATAAAAATCAATAGAATCACATCAAAATAGGCCAATTGGGCATTACCCAATCAAAATAACTCAAAATGCACCAAAATCCACAAGTTGCCAAAACTCGACTTTCGGTAGACTTATCGAAAAATCACGGAAATTATATTTTCGGGTTCCTTATCTCAATACGAGTCTAGGCATATAAAATTTACCAAAATCGGACTCCATTTGACCACTCAAATCAGAGATTTTCTAACATTTAGGCCTAGGGCTCAAACCCACCTTTAATCTTCCAATTTCAGTGAAATAATCACGGATTTCAAGATAAACCAACGAATTAAGGTAAAGAAACTTACCCCCGATGATATCCCAGCGTTTCCCCTTCAAAATCCTCTCTTGAAGCTCAAAAATGGCGTTTTTGTGTATGGGGGTCGCGGTTGTTATGTTCTGAACTTAAGCTCACTGCCAGACCCCATTGCTCATCGCGTTCGCGTTACTGTTCACGCGTTCGCGATGAACAGCCCAGTTTCCTCTTCGCGAACGCGACGCCATCCCACGCGTTCGCGATACTCAGCTCCAGTTACCCTTCGCGAATGCGACGCTCCATCAAGCGTTCGTGATGAACAATCTTCCAGCCGCCGGGTCCTTCCTCTATGCGAACGCGTACACTCCCACGCGAATGCGAAGCTCTACCCTTTTCTTCTACGCGATCGCGACCCCAAGTCACGCGAACGCGAAGCTTCACCTTACCTGGTCTACGTAAATGCGACACCCCTTATCGCGAACGCGATGCCTTACTCTGCCAAGCCTTCACGAACGCGGCCCATGCCTCGCGAACGCAAAGGCTTAATGCCTGGGCAGAAACCTGCAATTTTACAGCAGGCCTTTTCCAAGTTCAAATGCCCGATCGATGGTCCGAAATCCTCCCGAGGCCCCCTGGACCCCTACGAAAACCACCAACATATTCCAAAACACGATACAAACTTGTTCCAATCATAAAAACACCATCCTAAACATCAAAATCACCAATTACACACGGATTCAAGCCTAAGTTTCTTCAAAACTTTCCGAATTGCACATTCGATCTAAAACCCGACCAAATGACGTCCGAATGACCTGAAAATTTGAGGACATATCCAAAATCACATAACGAAGCTACAGAAATTGTCGGAATTGCATTCCGAGCCCCGGATCAAAATCTCACCTATCGTTCGGATTCGCCAAAATTTAAAACTTCGGCATTTCAAGCCTAATTGAGCTACGAACCTCCAAAATACATTCCGAACATGCTCCTAACCCCGAAATCACCCAACGGAGCTAATGGAACCATCAGATTTCCGTTCCGAGATCGTCTTAACACTGTTCCAGCTACGGACCATTTTCTAGCTTTAAAGCTCTCATTTAGGGACTAAGTGTCCCAAAATGCTCCAAATTTCAGAACCGACTCTCTCGGCAAACCACAATAGCAGAAATGAACTTAGGGGAACAGTTAAATTGGTGATTGGGGCGTAATTTTCTAAAACGACCGGTCGGGTCGTTACATCTTCCCACACTTAAAGATTCATTCGTCCTCGAACGAGCGTAGAAAACATACCCGGAGTAGTGAAAAGATGAGGGTACTGGCTGCGCATATCCTGCTCGGTCTCCCAAGTCGCCTCCTCGACCGGCTGGCCCCCCCACTGAACCTTTACCGAAGCGATATTCTTTGACCTTAGCTTTCTGACCTGCCTGTCTAGAATGGCTACTGGCTCCTCAACATAAGACATATCCTTGTCTAGTTGAACAGATGTGAAATCCAACACATGCGACGGGTCACCATGGTATCTCCGGAGCATGGAGACATGAAATACGGGGTGAACTCCGGCTAGGCTGGGAGGTAAGGCCAACTCATAAGCAACCTCCCCAACATGCCTCAAAATCTCAAAAGGGCCAATAAATCTAGGACTCAGCTTTCCTTTCTTCCCAAACCTCATAACGCCCTTCATGGGCGAGACTCGGAGTAGAACCCGCTCGCCAACCATAAAAGCCACGTCGCGAACCTTCTTATCCGCATAACTCTTCTGTCTAGACTGGGCTGCACGAAGTCTGTCCTGAATCACCTTGACCTTGTCCATAGCCTCCTGAACCATATCGGTACCTAGCAACCTGGCCTCGCCCGGCTCAAACCAACCCACGGGAGACCTGCACCTCCTACCATATAGGGCCTCGTACGGTGCCATCCGAATACTAGACTGGTAGCTGTTGTTATAAGCAAACTCCGCCAGTGGCAAGAAGTGATCCCATGAACCTCCAAACTCAATCACGCACGCACGGAGCATATCCTCCAAAATCTGAATAGTGCGTTCGGACTGCCCATCAGTCTGGGGATGAAACGCTGTGCTCAGCTCCACCCGAGTACCTAACTCCTGCTCTACGGCTCTCCAGAACCGTGAAGTGAACTGAGTGCCTCTATCTGAAATGATGGAAACTGGAATACCATGCCGCCAAACTATCTCCCTGATATAGATCTCCGCCAGTCATTCCGATGAATAAGCAGTGCTCACCGGTATAAAATGGGCGGACTTGGTCAGCCGATCCACAATGACCCAAATGGAATCAAACTTCCTAACCATCCGTGGAAGTCCAGATACAAAGTCCATGGTAATGCGCTCCCATTTCCACTCGGGAATCTCAATTCGCTGCATCAATCCACCCGGACGCTGATGCTCATACTTCACCTGCTGGCAGTTGAGGCATATGGAAACATAATCAACTATATCCCTCTTCATCCGCCTCCACCAGTAATGCTGTTTCAAGTCCTGATACATCTTCGCGGCTCCCGGATGGATGGAATACCGCGAGCTATGGGCCTCTCCTAGAATCAGCTCTCGAAGATCATCTACATTGGGCACACAGATGCGCCCCTGCATCCTCATAACTCCATCATCTCCGATGGTAACATCTCGAGCATCACCACGCCAAACTCTATCCTGAAGGACAAGCAAATGAGGGTCGTCGAACTGACGCTCCCTGATGCGGTCAAATAGGGAAGACCGAGAAACCACACAAGCCAGAACCCGGCTGGGCTCCGAAAGATCCAGTCTAACAAACTGCCTGGCTAAAGCATGAACATCCATCGCCATAGGCCTCTCCGAAGCTGGTAGATATGCCAAACCCCAAACTCTTCGCCCGACGACTCAAGGCATCGGCAACCACATTAGCCTTGCCCGGATGATAGAGAATAGTAATATCATAGTCCTTCAGCAGCTCCAACCATCTCCTCCGACGCATGTTCAGGTCCTTCTGCTTAAGCAAGTGCTGCAACCTTCGGTGATCAGTGTAGATCTCACAAGGAACCCCATACAAATAATGACGCCAAATCTTCAAGGCATGAACAATGGCAGCTAGCTCCAAATCATGAACAAGGTAATTCTTCTCATGCACCTTCAGCTGTCTCGACGCGTAGGCAATCACCCTACCATCCCGCATCAATACCGCACAGAGTCCAACTCGTGAGGCATCACAATATACAGTATAGGACCACGAACCTGTAGGCAACATCAATATAGGGGCCGAAGTCAACACTATCTTGAGCTTCTGAAAGCTCGCCTCACACTCGTCTGTCCACTGAAAAGGGGCACCCTTTTGGGTCAATCTAGTCATAGGTGCTGCAATCGAAGAGAACCCTCTACGAAACGACGGTAATAGCCCGCCAAACCAAGGAAACTGCGAATCTCAGTAGCGGAGGAGGGTCTGGGCCAACTCTGCACGGCCTCCACCTTCCTCGGATCTACTCGAATACCATCACTCGACACCACGTGGCCCAAAAATGCCACTGAACTCAACCAGAATTCACATTTAGAGAACTTGGCATAAAGTTGCTTCTCCCTCAGAATCGAAGCACTATCCTCAAATGCTGCTCGTGCTCTTCCCGACTCCGGAATATACTAGAATATCATCAATGAAGACAATCACGAACGAGTCCAGATAAGGCCTGAACACACTGTGCATCAAATGCATAAAGGCTGCTGGGGCATTAGTCAGCCCAAAAGACATCACGAGGAACTTATAGTGACCATACCGGGTCCTGAAGGCAGTCTTCGGGGTATCTGGCTCCCGAATCTTCAGCTGGTGATACCCAGAGCGGAAATCAATCTTAGAAAACACCTGTGCGCCCTATAACTGGTCAAATAAATCATCAATACGGGGCAAAGGATACCGCTTCTTCATTGTAACCTTATTCAGATGACGATAGTCAATACACATACGCATAGAACCGTCATTTTTCTTCACAAACAATACAGGAGCACCCCAAGGCGAGACACTGGGTTGAATAAAACCCTTGCCCAATAACTCCTGTAACTGATCCTTCAACTCCTTCAACTCGGGAGGAGCCATACGGTACGGTGGAATAGAAATGGGTTGAGTGCCCGGCAACAAGTCAATAGCAAAATCAATATCTCTGTCGGCCGGCATGCCCGGAAGATCAGTTGGAAATACATCAGCAAAGTCACGTACCACATGAACAGAATCAATAGAGGGAGTGTCAATACTGACGTCCCGCACATAGGCTAGATAAGCAGCACACCCCTTCTCAACCATACGCTGAGCTCTCAGAAAAGAAATAACACGGCTAGGGGTGTGATCTAGAGTACCACTCCACTCAATACGTGGAATGCCTGGCATAGCCAGCGTCACAGTCTTGGCGTGATAATCAAGAATAGCATAATGGGGCGTTAACCAGTCTATGCCCAGAATAATATCAAAATCGACCATCCCAAGCAGCAATAGATCCGCTCTGGTCTCAAAATCACAAATGGTAATCAAACACGACCGATATACGCGGTCCACAACCAAAGAATCACCCACCGGAGTGGAAACATAAATGGGGGCACTCAAAGAATCCCGAGGCACACCCAGGTGAGAAGCAAAGTAAGAAGACACATATGAAAAAGTGGAACCAGGGTCGAATAGAACCGATGCCTCCCCGTGACTAACCAGAATAATACCTGTGATAACAGAATCAGATGCAATAGCCGCAGCGTGATCAGGAATAGCATAGAATCTGGCATGTCCCCCCTCTCGAGGGCGGCCTCTGGAGCCCTGACCCTCGCTCCTGGATGGCTAGGCAGGTGGAGTGCCAGCTGGGGCTGGAATGATAGCCTGCTGGCCCTAAGAACCACGCGGATGCTGTGATGACTGATGAGGGGCTCCTCTCCTGCGCCCGGGGCACTCCCTAACCAGGTGGCGAGTATCCCCGCACTCAAAACAAGCTCTGGGAGGACGCGGTGGCTGTGACTGACCGGCCTCACCCCCACTAGTCTGACCCCTGGAAGGACCCCGCGCAGGAGGTGCACCGGAAACTGGGGGAGCATAATAAGGCTCCTGAGGTGCTGGAAGACCTGGAGTACTACCGGCTGCGGGCAATGCCGAGTGAACTTGTCGACCGAAATAACCCCTGCCAAAACGACCGGCTGATGAAGTGCGGGCACCAGAGAAATGGCCCAACTCACGAGACCTCTTGGCCTCTCTCTCTCTCCGCTTTCTAGGGAGCATACTCTCGATCCTCTTGGCAATGCTAACTGCCTGCTGATAAGATATATCTGTCTCAAGCTCTCTGGCCATGCTGGATCGGATAGGCGGAACAAGGCCCTCAATAAATCTCCGCACTCTCTCCCGAACCGTGGCTACCAAAGCCGGTGCATGCCTGGCTAGACGGGTGAAACTGATAGCATACTCCGATACTGACATGGAGCCCTGTCGCAACAGCTCAAACTCCGAGCGCCAAGAATCCCTAAGGCTCTGTGGAACAAACTCCCTCAAAAACATATCAGAAAACTGTGTCCAGGTCAACGAGGCAGACTCGTCGGACTATCCAACTCATATGTGCACCACCAATCATAAGTAGCCCCTCGGCTGAAAAGCAGTAAAAGAAACCCCACTGGTCTCCACTGTACCCATAGTACGGAGGATGCGATGACACTCCTCCAGTAAACCCAATACATCATCTGTAGCCAAACCACTGAACACTGGAGGATTATATTTCTTGAACCTCTCCAATCTACGCTGCTCGTCCTCGGAGGCGGCTGGCCCACCTCCGGGCTATACTGGGGCGGCATGAGGCATAACAATAATCGCTGGAACCTGTACCACTGGCACTTGCTGCTCAGGTGTAGTGGCTGCAGGAGTCCGGGTCCCTCCCCCGGCCTGAGATGTGGCTGTAGTGAGAGGAAGCAACACTGCCTGAGCTAAAGTGGTATACATACACATGAACTGGGCCAGGGTCTCCTGGAGTGCTGGAGTAGTAGCAGTTGTAGTTGGTGTACTAGGTGCCTGCGCTCCAACCTGATCCACCGCTAGCACCTCAGCGGCAACGCGCGCGGGTGTTGTGGCTGCTCCTCGGGCGCGTCGTCATCCTCTACCACGGCCCCGGCCTCTGACAGTGGCAACAGGGGGCGCTGGTACCTGATCATCGCGAGTAGATAGTGTCCTCACCATCTGTGAGAGAATAGAAAGCAGTAGTTTAGATTTTTGTCGTCAAAAATGTCACACGACAAGGAATCCAAAAGAAATGAATAGTTTCCTAAACAGTTACATAGCCCCTCGTAGATAAATACAGACGTCTCCGTATCGATCAGCGAGACTCTAAGTAACCGGTCTGTGTCACGTGACTCCTATGAACCTAGAGCTTTGATACGAACTTGTCACGACCCTAGTTCACCAATCGTGAACATGTCATGACGGCACCCAGTCCCCACGACTAGGTAAGCCTAACACGTTGCGGAATATACAAGTTTATGAACATTAAATAAGAAATAGCGGAAAGCGATATAAATAAGAATGTAATCCGTGCCGCTTGGCACATACACCCGTCAAACACACTGTATAAACACCACCAAGACCCGGAATCCCACGGGTAACACAGACTAAAAGAGAAAATACAACTGTGGCTCTATGTGTAAAGAGTATCTAACAACGAAATGAAGAAAAATGTCAACTAGTACTACTAGAATAGAAGGAAAGCCTCCGGATCCGCGGACGTAGCAGATCATACCTCGAGGTCTCCAGAAAAGCGCTGCTGAATCACCTGATATGAGCCTGTCCTGATGTACCTGGATCTCCACAACAAAACTGTGCAGAAGACTAGCATGAGTACACCACAACGGTACTCGGTAAGTGCCAAGCCTAACCTCGATGGAGTAGTGACGAGGAAGGTCAGGGCCCTACTGAGAGAAATAATAACATTATGATATTAACAATATTAAGCAGTTTAAATGATAATAATATCCGAAATAACAACAATAAGATGATTACTGCAACTGTCTACAATTAAGCTAACAACAAATAAACAACTCAATAAAACAATTCCAGGACTTGTGGGAATTGAACCCACAGTCCCATTCTCAGTACCTCTGGGTCTCCGGGAATCGAACCCGCAGCCCATGTCTCAATAATATCTCAATAACTCAGGATCTCCGGGAATCGAACCCGCAGTCCCTACCAATAAGTCGGTATCTTGGGAATCGAACCCGTAGTCCACATTTCAATAATCTCAAGATCTCGGGAATTGAACCCGTAGTCCACATTTCAATAATCTCAGGATCTCGAAAATCGAACCCGTAGTCCATATTTCAATAATCTCGGGATCTCGGGAATCGAACACATAGTCCACATTTCAATAATCTCAGGATCTCGGGAATCTAACCCGTAGTCCATATTTCAATAATCTCAAGATCTCGGGAATCGAACCCGTAGTTCACAACCACAGCAAGTAAAGAAATACACAGAGAGAAGTATAATATGCTTAACGATAACTTCGCCGATGAACAGCGCCAACGATTACCAAGAAAACCCAAGTAAGTCAATTAAGCAACTAGACAGTTAGATTCTATCTAATCATGCTTTTCTAACTACTACCGGGTAGGAATATCGAATTTAACAACTAAAAACAGGAATATCACTCATTGAACATTTTGAGTAAAGTATGTGTTCAACAACCAGCGCATGTACACGCCCGTCACCTCGCGTACAAGGCATTTAAAGTATCACAATAATATTCTAGGGGTGAAAGTCCCCCACACGAAGTTAGACAAGCCACTTACCTCAATTCCGGTACAAAACCGCTAAGCAATAACCCTCTTGCCACGAATGTCGGCCTCCACAAGTGTAGTATCCGATAAAAATCAATAGAATCACATCAAAATAGGCCAATTGGGCATTACCCAATCAAAATAACTCAAAATATACCAAAACCCACAAGTTGCCAAAACCCGACTTTCGGTAGACTTATCGAAAAATCACGGAAATTATATTTTCGGGTTCCTTATCTCAATACGAGTCTAGGCATATAAAATTTACCAAAATCGGACTCCATTTGACCACTCAAATCAGAGATTTTCTAACATTTAGGCCTAGGGCTCAAACCCACCTTTAATCTTCCAATTTCAGTGAAATAATCACGGATTTCAAGATAAACCAATGAATTAAGGTCAAGAAACTTACCCCCGATGATATCCCAGCGTTTCCCCTTCAAAATCCTCTCTTGAAGCTCAAAAATGGCGTTTTTGTGTATGGGGGTCGCGGGTGTTATGTTCTGAACTTAAGCTCACTGCCAGACCCCATTGCTCATCGCGTTCGCGTTACTGTTCACGCGTTCGCGATGAACAGCCCAATTTCCTCTTTGCGAACGCGATGCCATCCCACGCGTTCGCGATACTCAGCTCCAGTTACCCTTCGCGAACGCGACGCTCCATCACGCGTTCGCGATGAACAATCTTCCAGCCGCCGGGTCCTTCCTCTACGCGAACGCGTACACTCCCACGCGAACGCAAAGCTCTACCTTTTTCTTCTACGCGATCGCGACCCCAAGTCACGCGAACGCGAAGCTTTACCTTACCTGGTCTACGCGAACGTGACACCCCTTATCGCGAACGCGATGCCTTACTCTGCCAAGCTTTCGTGAACGCGGCCCATGCCTCGCGAACGCGAAGGCTTAATGCCTGGGCAGAAACCTGCAATTTTACAGCAAGCCTTTTCCAAGTTCAAATGCCCGATCGATGGTCCGAAATCCTCCCGAGGCCCCCGGGACCCCAACGAAAACCACCAACATATTCCAAAACATGATACAAACTTGTTCCAATCATAAAAACACCATCCTAAACATCAAAATCACCAATTACACATGGATTTAAGCCTAAGTTTCTTCAAAACTTTCCGAATTGCACATTCGATCTAAAACCCGACCAAATGACGTCCGAATGACCTGAAAATTTGCGGACATATCCAAAATCACATAACGAAGCTACAGAAATTGTCGGAATTCCATTTCGACCCCGGATCAAAATCTCACCTATCGTTCGGATTCGCCAAAATTTAAAACTTCGGCATTTCAAGCCTAATTGAGCTACGGACCTCCAAAATACATTCTGAATGTGCTCCTAACCCCGAAATCACCCAACGGAGCTAATGGAACCATCAGATTTCCGTTCCGAGATCGTCTTAACACTATTCCAGCTATGGACTGTTTTCTAGCTTTAAAGCTCTCATTTAGGGACTAAGTGTCCCAAAATGCTCAAATTTTCGAAACCGACTCTCCCGGCAACCCACAATAGCAGAAATGAACTTAGGGGAACAGTTAAATTAGGGATTGGGGCGTAATTTTCTAAAACGACCGGTCGGGTCGTTACGAATATCTTATGATTTAACGAGACTCGACCTATTGTACGAATAGTCAAAGACATGTTCGCACTTCCTTAAAGTCACTCCCAAATGAGTAAACATATGTTAATACTTGAGAAAGATCTTTCAGCATCCATTTCATTACAAGCTATTTCAAACTAAACTTATATCTTATCATGTCGAGATATAGATGGATTAATAGGATTTATAGGCAAATTCTGGACTGCCTCAATCTTCTTTGGGTCCACCTGAATACCTTCCACTGATACGATGTGGCCTAGAAATGCCATCGAACTCAACCAGAACTCATATTTCAAAAATTTGGCATATAGCTGATTATCCTTCAGAGTCTGAAGAACCACTCTGAGGTGCTGCTCGTGCTCTTCCTGGCTGCGGGAGTATACCAGGATGTCATCTATAAAGACTATCACGAACATATCTAAGTAAGGCATCAACACCCGATTCATTAACACCATGAATGCTGCTGGGGCATTGGTCAACCTGAAGGACATGACCAAGAACTCATAATGCCCATATCTAGTGCGAAAGGCTGTCTTAGGAATGTCAGCCGCCCTGATCTTCAACTGATGGTAGCCTAACCTCATGTCTATCTTTGAGAACGCCCTCTCTCCCTGGAGCTGGTCAAACAAATCATCAATCATCGGCAGTGGATACTTATTCTTTATTGTCACTTTGTTCAATTTGCGGTAATCAATACACATCCGCATCGAGCCATCTTTCTTCTTCACAAACAATATAGGTGCTCCCTAGGGGGAAACACTGGGCCTAATAAAGCCCTTTTCAAGAAGGTCTTGCAACTGGTCTTTCAACTCTTTTAACTCCGGCGGGGCCATACGATAGGGTAGGATAGAGATGGGCTTAGTGCCCGGTGCCAGATCAATACATAAATTAATATCCCTGTCGGGTGGCATGCCCGGCAGGTCTGAAGGAAAAACCTCAGGAAACTCCCGTACAATAGGGACAGACTCAATGGAAGGAACCTCTATGCTGGAATCACGAACATAAGCTAGATAAGCTAGACACCCCTTCTCGACCATGTGCCAAGCCTTACCATAGGAAATAACAGTGCGAACGAAGTGGCTTGAGGTACCCTTCCACTATAGTCGGGGTGATTCTGGCAAGGCAGAGGTCATAGTCTTCGCATGAAAATCTATAATAGCATGGTATGGGGACAACCAGTCCATCCCCAATATGACATCAAAATCCACCATGTCCAAAAGCAACAGATCAACACGGGTCTTAAGACCCCCAAAGATAACTATGCACGAACGATGGACCCAATCGACTACAATGGAGTCGCCCACTGATGTAGACATGTAAACTAGAATATCCAGAGCATAGCTGGGTACTGTCAAATACGGTGCAAAGTAGGAAGACACATATGAATATGTAGACCTAGGGTCAAATAATACTGAAGCACCTCTACCACAAACAAGAATGGTACCTGTAATCATAGCATCTGATGCCTCTACCTCTGGCCTAGCTGGTAAAGCATAAAATCGGGGATCATCACCTCCCCTATGAGCTACATCTCTGGGACGGTCATCCACTGGCTGACCTCTGCCTCTAGCTGGACGGTCTCCACCTCTACGGTCTCCACCTCCACCTCTATGATCTATACCCCCGCCTCTGCCTAGCTGGGCAGGCTGAGGGTCAGCTGGGGCCTGAGTCATGGGACGAGGGCCCCGCTGCTGAGTGTGGCCCGTCGCTCGAGGGCAGAATCTGACAAGATGACCTGGATCACCACAACCGTAACAACTCTTAGGCTGCTGGGGCGGCTAGCCTTGATGACCTGAATGGCCTCCACGAACACTCTAAAGAGGATGGGCACTAATAGGAGACTGATCTGAATGCTGCTCACAAAACCCATGATCACCTGGTCCACCCTGTGAAGCCTGAAGGACGGAATGGAAAGGCCTAGAAGAATGGCCCCTATCAAAGGATTCCCTGCCTGAATGACGAGCCCTCTTCTCTGAAGAATAACCACCTCCCCGGGAGAGAGCCATCTCAACTCTACGCGCTGCATTAGTTGCCTCCTGAAATGATATATCACTCCCCACTCCCATAGCCATCCGAAGTCTAATTGGCTAATTAAGCCTATCTATGAACCTGCGGACCCTCTCCCACTCTTTGGGAAGTATCACCACTGCATGACGTGCCAAATCAACAAATCTCGTCTCATACTGAGTGACAGTCACAATGCCCTGCTGGAGGCGCTCAAACTGCCTCTGAAGTGCATCCCACTAAGTAACAGGGAGAAACTTCTCCAGAAATAACTCTGCAAATTGATTCCATGATAAAGCCAGGGACCCTGCTGGCCGAGTAAAGCAATAATCCCTCAACCAAGTCTTGGCGGATCCTGAAAGCCTGAATGTACAGAAGTCAACTCCATTGGACTCCACTATCCCCATAGTCTTGAGAATCTCATCGCAACCGAATAAGAAATCCTGAGGATCCTCTGATGTGGCACCACTGAAGGTAGTGGTAAACAGCTTGGAGAACTGATCATGTCTCCATGGAGCATCAGAGGTCATGGCCACTCCATCTCCGGCCTGAGCTGTAGTGCCCGTCTGAGTTGCCACTACAAGCTGAACCACTGGTGCCTGAGCTTGGGGAGCTACTGGCTCCGGATTATGCGCAACAGGAGTCTGAACCCCTCCTCCAGCCCGAGAAGTGGCCGGTGCAACTGGTAGCAAGCTTGCTCTGGCAACACTGTCCATAAAACCCGTTATCCTTACCAAAACCTCCTGAAGATCCGGGGTAAATAAAGCTTCTCCTAGGACCTGAGCTGGGCCCACTGGAGCTGCTGGGACAGGAACCTCCTCACCAGTCTCAATTTGAGGATCCACCTCTGGAATAGCTGCCGGGGGCTGAGCTCTGCCCCTACCACGACCATCGATATGGCCTCGGGCCCTGCCCCTCACCGGAGCTGCCTGGGGCTCAGGCTGCTGGCCAGCAGACGAAGAAGCGCATGTCCTCACCATCTGCGAAAGGACAGAGTAGAAGTTAAATCAGTATTTGAAGAACAATTCGCATGACAAGAAGGAACAAATGAGAGACTCTTTCCTAACCCAATAGACTCTGGAGGACAAGTACATATGCCTCCGTACCTACCTCTCAAACTCTACTAAGCTTGTTCGTGAGTGGTGAGACCTATGTAACCTAGAGCTCTGATACCAACTTGTCATGACCCGGATTTTCCCCTAACATTGGGATCGTGATGGCGCCCACTCGTGGTAGCTAGGCAAGCCACTTTATTCACACTATCCTGTTTTTAGCAATATTTCATATTCAATTTATCAAACAAAACCATAACCTTAATTAAGTAAATGCGGAAGACTTTATAAAAATAGAGATAAGAAGTTTCAAGATAAAACAATACTGAAATCATCTACCCAAGACTTGGAGTCACCAACACACGAACTACTACTGGATACTACACATAAAGGTCTGAAAGAAAATAACATAATTTGTTTGTCTCGGAACAAAGAGACTACAACTAATAACATAAATAAAAGGAAGAGACGTCGGGCCTGCGTACGCCTGCAAGTTACCTCGATCTCAATGTGCTCAACTCCCCACGCAAAAGATCTACTGCTGCTGCTCTTGATCGAAACCTGGACCTGTGCAAAAACACACAGAAGTGCAGTATCAGCACAACCGACCCCATATGCTGGTAAGTGCCTGGCCTATCCCGGCGAAGTAGTGACAATCCTAGGACCAAACACCCACATAAACCTGTACAGTTCTATATATATGTACACCACAAGATAGCGAGAAATAACCAAGTAACAACGCAACAAGGAATGTCACAGAAGAACTCAACAGTTAACAACAATTATTAAATAAACAAGGAAAACAAGTATAATGAGAAACAAGTAATGTCAAGTCAATGAAATAGCAATTAGTTGCACGGCATCACCCTTCGTGCTTTTACTCTCATCCTCACCAAATAAGCAAATAAAGTGCACGGCATCATCCTTCGTGCTTTTACTCTCATCCTCACATCCATGGTACAGCATGATCCTTCGTACATGGTTCAATAACAAGACACGGCAAGATCCTTCGTGCATAATCAATAACATGGCACAACATTATTTTTCGTGCAAAAATCAATAACCAAGGCACAACATTAACCTTCGTGCATAATCAATAAATCAAGGCACGGCATCACCCTTCGTGCATTATCACTCTTCCTCTCCCAAATAACAATCACAGTTAAAGGCAGAGAAAGAACACAATAAATCATGAACCGTCCCGGCAAGGGACACAATAATCATCACAATAAAGTCTCGGCAAGGGCAATCACTATCTCACTTCACCACACGTCCCGGCAAGGGAGAACAATAACAATTCTACAACCGGGCAAGGGTTCAACAATTTATCTTTAGAATGTCTCACAACAAGTATTAACAACGACTCACGGTCATGCAAGATGGCAGTGTATGGATGCTCATCACCACAGCCCATACACCACACTCGATCATATAGCACATAGCACATGATCCTATTCCCTCAAGCTGGGATAGAACAAACACTTACCTCTAGCCTTGAAGTCCAAATTACTCTTCAATTATAGCTCTTTCCCCGAAATTCCACTTTCAGCTAGCTTGAATCTAATCACTATTGATTCAAAATCAGACCTCAATTCGAGGTCCAAAACCCTAGGTTCTACCCAAAAACATGGATTTCTACCATGAAAACCTTTGATTTCTATTGAAAAACATGTTTAATGTTGTTAGGAATTGAAAGAATTAAGTAAAAAGTGACTTACAATTGCTTTGGAGTGAATTTGATCTTGAGAGGTCGTGTGTCGTGTGTGGGATTTTGAAAAAGTGAAGAACGAACTGAAAAATTCGTTTAAGCATAGAATTGCACAGCTGCGGATATCGCAATTGCGACCATTTGTTTGCAATTGCGAACAAATGTGGTCTGGGGTCTGCTGTTCTTGCATTTGCGAGAGAAAGTTTGCATTTGCAAACTCTAGCCAAGGCCTGCCAGTCTCGCATTTGCGAGACTCCATTCACGTTTGCGAAGGTGAGGCCTCCCTGCACAGGATCGCATTTGCGACCCATTATTCGCATTTGCGAACACTGGCCATCTGAGGCCTTTTTCGCATTTGCGACTTTTTGTTCGCTTTTGGAAAATTGGCAGGATTCTGGTATACTTTGCATTTGTGAAGTATGGTTCGCATTTGCGAACCATGGCCAGCTTGGGACTTCTCGCAATTGCGAGAAAATCTTCGCAATTGCGAAGACAACAGCTGGGTAAAAAGACCAGCTGTGTAAAATTTAAAAAATTGAACCAACGGCCTATCAAATCTTTACCCGAGCACCCCGGGCTCCCAACCAAACATGTACACGACATCAAAAACACATTAGAAACTTGGTCGCGCGATCACATCGCCAATGTAACATCGTTTTTATCAAATCAAGCCTCAAGTTCATGATTTTCATACTTTTGATTTTCAAACCTTTCAAACCTGGAACTCAAGGTCCAAAACATTTCAAACGACATCCAAATGTCGCCAAACTTTGCAGAAAGCACATATATAATATTTAAGACTTGTACAGGGCATCGGAACGAAAATACGAGCCCGATACCATGGTCATTTAATTCATTTTCCTTTAATAATTACAACAAAAACAATTTCACAGAAAAATTCATAACTTGGGCTCTAGGCCATAGAATTCGACTCCGGACGCATGTCCAAGTCCCATATTTTCCTACGGACCTTCTGGGACCGTTGGATCTCGGGTTTCCGGGTCCGATTACCAAGAATGTGGACCGAAGTCAACTATATCAATATTAATATCATTTTTCTTCAAATTTCTCATAGAATTCATATTTTCTTTCACAAAATCTTTCCGGCTACATGCCTGGATCGTGTACGTAAATCGAGGCAACATAGAATGAGGTTTTCAAGGCCTCAGAAGTGCGGAACAAATAAGGAAAGCAGGTGATGACCCTTTGGGTCGTCACATATTGTCACTCCCGATTAGACTCTTCCGTTTGAACTCATGTGTTATGCCAATGGTGTAGCTATTTGAGCAACGCTAGGTCAATGCTACAACAAGATACTTCATTCGGTCTATTATGCAAGCAAAACTCTCAATGGGGCGCAAATGAATTACACTGTCACCGAGCAAGAGCTTCTTGCCATTGTGTATGCTTTTGAAAAATTTCGGGCCTATTTGTTGGGGTCCAAGGTGGTGGTCTACACAGATCATGCGGCTCTTTGATATCTCATGGCAAAGAAAGATGCAAAGCCTCGACTAATTAGGTAGGTTCTCTTGTTACAGGAATTTTACTTTGAAGTCAAAGATCGCAAAGGTACACAAAACCAAGTTGCAGACCACTTGTCAAGGCTTGAGGAAGCAGGGAGACCTAAAGAAGAGCTTGACATAAATGATGCTTTCCTTGATGAGCATATATTGGCACTTTCCAACACCTTTGCTCCTTGGTATGCCGACATTGCAAATTACATGGTGAGCGATGTCATTCCGGAAGGGTTAGAACCTCATCAAAAGAAAAAGTTCTTGAGGGATTGTTGGCAATACTACTGGGAGGAGCCTTATTTGTTTCGAGTGTGTGCTGACAACATCATCCGGAGGTGCATACCAGAGGAAGAAATCATGCCAATCCTCAAGGCATGTCATGACTCACCGGTTGGAGGCCATCATGGAGGTAATAGGTCGGCGACAAAGATTCTTGAATGTGGTTACTATTGGCCTTCCATCTATCATGATGCAAACCAATTTGCAAAAGCTTGTGAGCAGTGTCAACGGCAAGGTTCAGTCTCCAAAAGGCATGAAATGCCAATGCAATATGTGTTGGAGATAGAAATCTTTGATGTGTGGGGGATTGATTTCATGGGCCCCTTTGTGAGTTCCTATGGGATGAAGTAAATTTTGGTGGCCGTGGACTACGTCTCAAAATGGGATGAAGCCGTTGCCTTACCAAACAATGAGGCGAGGAGTGTGACCGCCTTTTTGAAGAAGAATGTATTCACTCGATTTGGAACTCCTAGAGCCATTCTTAGTGATGGTGGATCACACTTCTGCAACAAAGAATTTGCATGGTTACTTGAGAAATATGGGGTGAAACACAAGGTGGCTACACCATACCATCCGCAGTCGAGTGGTCAAGTGGAGGTCTCAAATCAAGAGATCAAGAGTATCCTAGCCAAGACTGTGAATGCCAACAGGACTGACTGGTCCAGAAAATTAGATGATGCATTGTGGGCCTACCGCACGGCCTTCAAAACTCATATAGGTACTTCTCCCTACCGGCTCATTTTTGGGAAGGCATGTCATCTAGCAGTTGAAATAGAGCACAAGGCCATGTGGGGCACTGAAGAAGCTCAACCTAGAATGGGCTGAAGCTGCAAACATGAGGTTGATGCAACTAAATGAACTAGAGGAATTTCGATTCCATGCCTATGAGAGCGCAGCGGTATACAAGGAGCGGATGAAATTTGTTCACGACAAAAAGATCTTGAAAAGAGAGTTCAAGACGGGAGACCTGGTCTTACTCTTCAACTCAAGATTGAAATTGTTTCCGGGCAAATTGAAATCAAAATGGTCCGACCCCTTCAAAGTGGTGAGTGTCTCCCCATACGGAGCTGTGGAATTGGAATCTACTGACGGGTCTCGGACATTTAGAGTAAATGGCCAACGCATCAAGCACTACTTGGGTGGTAATGGTGAAAAGAAAGTGATAGAGTGACTGGTACTACAAGATGGTCCTTTCCCGTCCAAAGGATGAAATTGGAGCAACTAGTCCAGTCGTGCCGCGACGTTAAATCAAGCGCTGCATGGGAGGCAACCCATGGGTGTTAACACCGTCTTTAATTTTGAATTTTCTTTGTCCATTTATTTCCTTAACATCTGTGCAGTGTAGGGAGCTCAAACAGTTGTGATATTTGGTGGATGTACCCATGGGAAGAAATGCAGAAGAAAGGTGGTAGTAATGCCGTATAAATGCAACCGCATAATTGATTTGCGGACCGCAAATCTACCGCAGACCTAATTAGAGAGTTCTCTAAATTGGAAGTAGCAATGCGTCTATTCTGCGGTCCGCATGTCAGTTGTGCGACCGCAGAGTGGATCACAAATTTGACTCTGAGAAACGTACATGACGCAACAAAATGCGACCAATATGCGGTCCGCAGGTTAGATCTGCGATTGCATAATGGTCCGCAAAATAGCCTCGCAAATTCGTGTAACTCCCCCAGGTGCGTTCCTAATACCTTACACTACAGAACAAAAACAAAAAAGAAAAAAGAGAAAAACAAACAAAAGAAAAAAGAGAGAAAACAAAACAAAAATAAAAAGAACGAAAGGAAGCAAGATCAAACTTGCACAACAGGCACACCATCCCATTCATCACTAGCATTCTCAACAACATCTAGTATGTGTATTGTTCCCTCCATTTCCGTCGTTTAAATTTTTGAGGGAAACATTGTGGGGACCTATTGTGGGCTTAATCGCATAGCTAGGGTAGTAATGATTTGGACATGAATATAATGTGGGGTAGGAATTGGTTGAAAAGTGGGCACCCATGGATGAAAAGTTGAACTGTTGCATTGAATTGCTCTGTTCTGCGGTCCGTATGTCTAAAATGCGGACCGCATTTTCATCGCGGACCTAACCCTATGTCAGCTGGAGAAGACAATGTCTGTGGTCACTATGCGATCGCATTATCACTTTGCGGTTCGCAAAGTAACCGCATAGTTGTCACCTGGGTAGCCCTTTCAAGTGGTTAAATGTGCGATCGAGTATGCGACCGCAGAATTGATCTACGGTCTGCAAACTTAACGCGAAATGTAATAAAGAACTGGGAAATTTGGACTTTGCAAATGGCCATTCTACGATGAGTATGCGGTCCGCATAACTATTATGAGACCGCATATATCATCGCATATTGGCAAGTAACTTCAACAGGAAGTTGTGCGATGACCTTGCGGTCCGCAGACTTGTTCTGCGATCGCATAGTGCATCACATCTTTGTTCTCTCAATTTGATGTTTCCTATTCTCTACCCTACTATCTATACTAACCGTGCTTCCCTTGCAGAGATGGCTCACAAATGACTTGCACACAAGCCCCCTGCTGCTAAAAGACAACGAGTGAACCCACCACGAGAAACAAGTGCCCAACCTAAGGATGCAGATACCCGGCCTGCAGTTTACATACATGCTGAGGCACGGAGAAAGTAGGCTGCTGAAGGCCTTTCATATCATCTTTGCTGGGGCATTGAGGGCTCAAGGGAGAAATATAAAGCTGGGCTTGAACGGAGAAAACTCCTCCCGGAGAAGCAATTGAGCCTCACTGGCCTTAAGGACAAGTACTCGCACATCCTTGCCAACATCAAGCAGAGAAAATTGATGGGATTCACTGAACCTCCGGCCAAATACAATGAATCAATCGTTCGGAAGTTCTATGCCAACTATGGAGCTTTCCGGACCAAGCATCATAAGAGGCAAAAGATGTACCTTGACAAGGTGGATGTTCAGGGTATCTCAGTCAAATGCAGTGCAAAAGCCATAAACCGGATGTTGGTCCCAGACTGGTACGAGGACACCTCCATAGTAGAATACGAAGCCAATTTGCTAACAGAGAGAGTGAAAGGAGCTGGATTGCCTCCGTCCTCGCAACTGGAACCCCTGCATGGATACAACCGGGGAGAAAGATTTATAAGGAGAGCTTCTCAAGGGAAGGGAGATACTGGCTTGCATTTCTTGCAACCAGATTGATCCCAACAAATCATGAGACAGACATTGCCATTGAGAAGGCCCTCATCATTGCTTGTATCATACCGGGCATTAAAGTGAATGTGGGAGAGATCATTTTTCAAGAGATGGGGAGAAGAGCAATGCAAGATGCCACTTCTCTCCCGTTTCTGTCCTTGATCACTGCTTTGTGCGATGAGGCCCAATTTCCTGTTGATCTCCGTGATGCGACAGGTCAGGAACAAGGGATTATAGACATCAACTGCCTTGCTGATGCAGTGATACCTCCACCGGCAGTTGTTCAAGAGGACCTACTCTCTTCCCAGCCCCCTATGTCATCTAGAACTTGCCTGGTTGGTCTTTCAATACTAATGATAGTATGTTTGGTTGGAGGAATGATCTTAGGCATTCTTTGTGTTAATTTTAAAAACCTCTTTAGCCTTTCAAGCCTACCATTGGGTAAATAATATCACTAGCGTCCCTCTTTGAGCCTTTAAGCCTTTCTTTGGCCAACTCATTACAATCCTTTCCCTTTTTGCAAAATGATTCCCTCTTTTTAACCCGTCCCTCCTTGAACATTGAAAATGAGGCTAAAATCCTAAGTTGGGGGTGGTATCAAAGTTGAGATAGGCAAGGTTATGTATTGAGTCTAAGACCACATGCCTCAAAGTATGTAGTAAAGTATTCAAGCTCCAAAAGAAAAAAAAAGAGTGAAAACAAAAGTTAGTCAATATATATATATATATATATGTGTAAATATATACATTGTGGAGCCTTGAATAAAAAATTGGTAGAGGCATGCAAGGTGGTTCTATAATTGGGAACTAGATGCCAATGAGGCTAAGTGAGTTAAAGAAAATCAAAATGCAAAAGAATGAAACTTGTGAGTATTGTTCAAGGAGGATGAAGTCACATGTACCCAAATGTTTACCCAACCTTCCCTAAACCTACAGTACAAGCCTAAAAAGTCCTTATGGGACCTCCAACCGAGCATTCTTGAAGAAGTGGCGAATTAAAACAAAGGCAAGACTATGGTATGACATGTTGTGGCACTTGAAGCTCCTTCTGAGTGTGAGTGTTCTTTTTGACTTGTCCTTGTAAATATTGTAAATATCGTGAGTATGGGACATCATTTCGGGTGAGAGTGCATGAACTGCAGAATTTACTTAAGTTGAGCCTTTAGAGTCTAATGAAAATGCATTCAGCTGAGGGTAATGTTTAGTCACAATATAAGGCTCAAAGCTCGCATGATTGGTCTGTCTCTATACTTGCTGGAAGAACAGAACATTAGCACTATCTTGTGTCATTATTGTGTTAAGTGTTGTGAATAAGTGTGGCGTAGGTGTGTTCTACTTGTTCGAGGACACGCAAGAGTTTAAGTTGGGGGTGTTGATGTGCTAGAGAAATTCGGCACATTTACATACTAATTTCTCTTATATTGGCTTGTTTTATTGCAAAATGTAGTCCATACTTATGTGATTTTGTGGTTTTCAGATAAAGAGGAAGGAAAGACCATGGACACAAAAATGGAAGCAAAAAGACAAGAAAAAGGGCAAAGTTATGCAAAACGGCTGATCTGTGGACCAACATGCGGTGGCATATTGCATATGCGGATCACAGAAGAGCAACCAAATCGCAGAGCTAAGGAGAGAATGGAGCTAAAATGCACGGCAAGAATGCGACGTCTTCTGCGATCGCACAATGAATATGTGGTCCGCACTTCTGCCGTAAAATGAACACGAAGGAAACCTAAGAGTCAATTATGCGGTGCTATCTGCGATCGCACAATCAATATGCGGACCGCAGAATGGTAATGCGATCAGCACATGAACAGCTAGGGTTCCCATCCGCGACACCACCTCTCAAGATGCGGACTGCAGAACTGTTCTGCGACACGGTCGCATACGTAACCTAGAAGGGCAAACTTGTCCGCTTTTTGTTAGATATTGGTCCCTCTATAAATAGCTTTTTAGAATCTTGTGTAAGGGTATATTGTGCAGACTTTATACTATACTCCAAGACTTTATTACTTGATCTTTTTGGAAGCTTTTGGTTGAAGAATCTTTTACTTTGTAAGCATTTATGACATTTATTACACCTTGTATTTTGTATTTTAGAATGTGTGGCTAAACTTAAATATTAAGGTTGTGAACCCTAAATGGGTGTTATGTAAATGGGTGTTTAACATTGAATATATGCATAATGGTTGGTTGATATTTCTTTACTTCTCATTCTTAATTTATTATTGGTGGTAGAAAACACTAATTAAAGCCATTAAAGTCCTACCTTACTTGGGAAAGTGGGTTACAATTCAGAAGAAGTAAAGAACAAAAACTCGAGGCCTTACACCTCGTTTGATAAAATCGCTTAGGGATAAGTAGGTTTTATTTGGCATTTATTGATTGTTATACATTGTGACTCTTAGACTTTTGGGAAAAAGCAAGAGAGGAAATACTACTCAAGTATTGGGAAATATTGGGTAGTTGCATAGAAATCAATTGCATATCAATAACCAACCATTAGAAATATATCATATTAACACCGATAACATTACACTCCATTTATGGGAACACAACCTTGGTTTAATTAATTCTATAAATTACTACATCAAGCATTCTCATTAGTTATTATTCTAAAATAACTTTCACTCTTACTACTACTCTTAACCAGTTCTATGTTACTCCTACCGGAATAGATGCAAGATTCCAGTCGGGTAACACACTAATTCAAGTGATCATTTCACACCTATTCCCTGTGGGATTCAACCCCAACCTAGTTGGGTTACTATATTTGACACCGACCACCTTACACTAATTATAAAAGTGTAATTTGAGCGTATCAGCAACTATGGTCGGGTGCTAGTCATGGCCCACCAGTTTGCGTTGTGACAAACTTGGTATCAGAGCAGGTTTGGCCTAGGGATTGTCTATGAGCCGTGTCTATTAGACTCTTGATTATGGATTTGTAGCGTGCCAAATTTATAATGACGAGGCTACATGACATCTAGGGTTGTTACCTTCTTCCTGAATGTAGATCGTGCATAGAGTTGAGTTGTAATTGTTCGTCTCTAATATTTCCCTTGTTTTCTTTCAACGATACCTTCGACCAGGAAACACACAACTAGTATACGGCTTGATGCAGCTGCGCGAGAAGGTACCATTCAGGTGCCATATTCTATGGAAGGCCAAGGTGAGACTCAGAGTGAGATGCCATCTCATACCACATCTACTCCGTCACCTCCAGAGGATATTAGGAGGAACCCAGCACCTCGAATTCCTCTGTCTGACACTATAGACTAGGACATGCGGAGTGCTTTGTTGTTATTGACTATGTTGGTAGCTGCTCAGGCACAAAGGCAGAATACAGGTGTTGCTGATAAATAAGATATTACGAGGGTTCGTGATTTTATTAATTTCGACCCTCCAATGTTTACCAGATCGAACCCCAAGGAGGACCCTCAGACTTTTATTGACCAGGTTTATCGTACATTGCGGGTTATGAACTTTATTTATATATAGGCTGTAGAGTTGGCTTCTTATCGGCTATGCGATTTAGTGGTTCTCTGGTATGATAGTTGGGTGTAGTCCAGGGGTCATAAAGCTCCTCCAGCTGTGTGGAAGGAATTTTCTGAGGCCTTTCTTTGTCACTACATACCATTTGAGATACGACGAGCTAAAGCCAATAAGTTCTTGAACCTTAGATAAGGTAATATGAATGTGCAAGAGTACAATATGCGGTTTGATTCATTAGAACGGTATGCTCCTAATATGGTGGCCGAGATGAGGGATAGGGTGCATTTGTTTGTAAATGGGCTTGCACCACATTTGATAAATAAGTACACCACAACCTCTTGAGTGGAGGGCATCGGTATTTCCCATATTCAGGCTTATGCCTAGACGCTAAAGGATCATAAATGCCATCAAAGGGAAAATAGAGAGTAGGATAGGGGCCAACATAAGAGGTCAATATTTGAACGGCATTCTGATGACTTCAGAGGCAATGTCAAGCCCTAATCTTCGAGGAGTCCGACACCATCTATAGCTAGTGCCCCTCCAAAGATTCAGAGGCCTCGATATAATCGATTTTCCTATTCTGGTCTAGGTTAGAGTTTGTGGGAATCAGGCTCGCAACATCACAAGGATACTAGTGAGATGAGACCCACAACACAACATTATGATTCGTGTTGCAATGCATATTTTGGACTTTGCCATTGAGGTTTTGATGCAAGTTATTCTTGTGGAAAGCTTGGCCATATGATGCATGATTGTCCTAAAAGGGAAGGTGATAGTATGGCTCAACCGACTTAATTTGTGTCAGGTTCTTCCTTACCAAACCGACCTCCAGCATGGGGTTTTCAGCAGTCGACAGGTTATGGTAGAGGTGGAGGTGCGGTGCGAAAGTCAAGTGGTGGCAAAAATCGAACCTATGCTATAGTAGGTTAACAGGATCTCGAGTCATCTCCAGATGTTGTTACAGGTATATTATCCATGTTATCTTATCTAGTATATGCGCTGATTGATCCAGGATCTACATTATCATATGTTACACCCTTTGTGGCTAATAATTTTTGCATTGAAACTGAATTTATAGGAGATTCTGTGATTGCTAGAAGGGTATATAGAGGTTGCATTGTGATAATTTGTAGTCATCAAACCTCGGCAAATTTATTTGAGTTAGAAATGGTTGATTTTGATGTAATACTAGGAATAGACTGGTTGGCCTCATGCTTTTCAAATGTTGATTGTCGTATGAAGATGGTTTGGTTTCAATTTCGTGGTGATCTCGTCAGTGAATGGAAGGGGGACATTGATACACCAAAAGGTAGGTTTATTTCCAATCTGAAGGCAAGACAAATGATATCAAAAGGTTACATTTATAATCTCGTTTGCATTAGGGATGCGAAGGTGAAACGTCTCCTCTACAATCAATCCCTGTGGTCAATGAATTTCTAGATGTTTTCCAAGATGAACTCCAGGTCTTCCTCCTGAAAGTGATATTGAGTGTAGTATTGATATGCTGCGTGATACTCAACCGATCTATATCCCTCCATAAAGAATGGCTCCGGCAGAGGTGTGTGAGTTTAAGGTGCAGTTAAAAGACTTGCTGGAAAAGGGCTTCATTAGGCCTAGCACTTCACCTTCGGGTGCGCCAGTCCTATTCGGGTGGAAGAAATATGTGTCTTTACGGATGTGTATCGTCTATCAGTAGTTGAATAAATTTACTATAAAGAACAAGTATCCCCTTCCAAGAATTGACGACCTGTTTGACCAACTCTAGGATGCCAAGTATTTCTCCAAGATTGACTTACGTTCAAAGTATCATCAAATGAGGGTTAAGGAGAAGGATATTCCAAAGACAGCATTCCGGACAAGATATGGGCACTTTGAGCTCATGGTGATGTCGTTCAGGCTAACAAATGCTCCAACTGCTTTTATGGATCTCATGAATACTGTATTCAGGCCCTATCTCAATGTGTTCGTGATTTTATTCATTGATGACTCTGGAGTAATCTAATTCAGAGGTGGAACATGTGGGCCATTTGCAACTTGTATTACAGATGCTTCAGGATCGTAAGTTTTATGCTAAGCTCTCCAAATGTGAATTCAGGCTAAACTCAGTAGAATTCCTTCACCTTGTGATATCTGGCAAGGGTTTTAGTGTTGACACTCAAACGATTGATGCAGTAAAGAATTGGTCGAGACCTACAACACCATCAGAAGTCCGTAGCTTCTTGGGTCTAACATGATATTATAGGCAGTTTGTCGAAGGGTTTTCCTCTATATCCGCACCATTAACTAATTTAACACATAAATCTACTAAGTTCTAGTGGTCTGACGCTTGTGGATGAAGTTTTCAGAAGTTGAAGAATCGATTGACGTCCGCACCAATGCTCACTCTTCCCGAAGGACCAGAAGTTTATGTGGTATATTGTGATGCCTCAGGTATAGGTTTGGGGTGCGTATCTATGTAACACGGTGATAACGTCCATTTCCACCGCTAAAAAGTAATAGACACAGTCGTATGCAATATATTTACCCAACTATGAGTCGGGGTCGAATCCCACAGAGAACAATATGTAGGCGATTAGGAATGCAAGAAAATTATCGCTAGTTGCGCTAAGCCAAACACTTAAGATTTTGGGTTTTGGAAAATGTTTATATCTAAATGCGGAAATGTAAACTAACCTAGAAAGAGAATAAAATGATCAATGGCTACAAGTATGAATGCATCGGGAATTACACTCAAGTAACGATCCAATGTATTTCAAGATTTTACAAATATGAGTGAGTTTATGTTAATTAGCCACGGATAATAATTCTTAATTAGCTTCTTCCGAAGACTAACAAGACTTCCTAATTGAATTATCCCTAATCTCAATTAGAAGATTAAGCGCACCCGATAGGCTACAAGTAGTCAATCCTATCCCTAGGTTGAATCTATAAAGTGAAGGTTAACGCCTCAAGTTCTTGTTAATTAATCTTTCCCAACTTCGAATTATCTTTTCCAAAATTAATTCAAAGTAAATGGGCGAGTCCTAGAGTTAGCTAATCTCTTTGGAAACATTGAAGAACAAGAATAATTAAAGTAACAATAACTCAATTCATAAATATATAAAAACCATTCAATACATAAGCACAAAAAGATATTTAATCCACACTTTAAATATGAATATTCCCATAAACAAGATTCAAGTGTTGGAAATAAATACTACACACTTAGATATACAATACAAAGCAAGGAAATGAAGAAATAAATATAAATGGGTAAGAAATCCTTAACCACAAGCTTTAATCTTCAAGACCCAAGTGTGTGTGCAAAACCCTAGCCTTCTCTCTAAGCCAAAGAGTAAAAAATATGTTCAAAAGTCTAGAAATTGATTAGAGATTCAGAGATACACCCTCAATCTCTGTTTGGACGAGTATGAAATGATTTGGGGTGAAAAATATGTGAAATGCCGGAATTGCCCAGATCTGGCCCAGATGCAACACATCGCGATCGCGTGTTTTGGCTCGCGATCGCGTAGCGCAGTGGTTTAACCTTCCGCGATCGCGTGAACCATTACTGCGATCGCGTAGCTTTAGGTATGTGTCTTTTGCGATCGCGTGATCCAATTCTGCGATCGCGTAGCTTTAGTCGTTTCACTTATGCGATCGCGTGATCCATTTCTGCGATCGCGTAGCTTTAGTCGTTTCACTTCTGCGATCGCGTAGTATTGTTGCCTGGTCTTCTGCGATCGCATGATGGTGTCTGCGATCGTGTAGAGTTGCTGCCTGGTCTTCTGCGATCGCGTGATGGTGACCGCGATCGCGTAGAGTATTTCGCCCAGCAGTCATTTTTCCTTTAAATTCCAGTCAAAAATACCCAAATTCCTTTCAACACACCTCATAGCATCATGTACCTGAAAATCTCACAATAACCACTGTAAACAATCTCATTGCATACATAAGACGACACAAAAGCTAAGGAAGAAAGGCTAAAATGAGTGGTAAAATCGCCACTCATCAACACCCCCAACTTAAAGCGTTTGCTTGTCCTCAAGCATATCAAATTCACAACTTCAATGAGGATTCATCATTTAAAATACAAGTGGCATTGCTATTATGTACATATCACATTCTTTCATTTAAACACCCTACTTATGGATTTGGTTGGTACTAAAAATTAGGCTCAAATATGTATATCTTTTTCAATTAACTCCCTCCTAAAAAAAACTTCAACAACGTGCAATGGAGTTCCAAAACAATCAAGTGATAAAAACAAGCCTCAATGAGTGACTCAAGGGCACTAGTTCACTATAACAATTTCACCGGTCTTCTCTAATTCATGCGCCCTCACAAAAAAAAAAAGAGAAAGTCCCAACAAAGAACATTATATTTACAACACAACACAAGGGACAAACTTTTCGACAACACTCGCTCTCACAAAGAAACTTCATATGTTACGACACCTCATACCATAAGCTCGCCCTTATTTTAATTCAATGCTTATTCAAGAATGCTTAGTTGGAGGTCCCATAAGGACTTTTTAGGCTTGTAATGTAGGTTTAGGGAAGGTTGGATAAGCATTTGGGTACAAGTGACTTCATCCTCCTTGAACACTACTCACAAGTTTCATTCTTTTGTATATTGACTCTCTTTAACTCACATAGCCTCATTGGCATCTAGTTCCCAATATAGAACCACTTTACATACCTCTCCCAAATTTTATTCAAGGCTCCATAATGTACATATTTACACGTATATGTAAAGACTAACTCCCACTTTATTTATTTATTAAATTTTTTTTTTTTTTTATGGAGCTTGAATATTTTAATACAAATACTTTGAGGCATGTGGATACTCAATGCACAACCTTACCAATCTCCATTTTGACACCACCCCCAACTTAGGCTTTTAGCCTCATTCTCAGTGTTCAAAGAGGGACGGGTTCAAGAGAGGGAATTATTATACAAAGAGGGAAAGGTTTGTAATGAGTTGGCCAAAGAAAGGTTTAAAGGCTCAAAATGGGTTCTAGTGACATTACTTATGCAACGGTAGGCTTGAAGGCTAAAGAGATTTTAAAATTAAAACAAAGAATGCCTAAGATCATTCCTCCAACCAAATGTACTATCATTAGCATTGAAAAACTAACCGGGCAAGTTCTAGATGATGGAAGTAAACACAAGATTTATTTCAACACTCGCTAACACACATGGCACATGAATTAATGAAGACGGATCAATTCTATCAAACTAGTGAGCTAGAAGTCACTAAAAGAGCCAAAATTTTATCACCAAAATTGTTTTACACCATGCAACTTACTTGTTTTTAACACTTTAATACAAATTTTTGGAGGGGTATTCTTAATTCATAATTTACATACAAGAGGCTAATTTTATTAGTACCAAATAATCCAAAAGCCTCATCCTAACAAAACAAGACTAATTCCCTTAAGAAGGTTGTCACACTATCTCTCATCGGGAAGAGTCACCCGGTTCACTAAATTGTTCCTTGGGAAAGAACCGTAGCATGAAGAAAACCCAAGGAAATTAACAACTACTACAAAGGTACAAACATTAAAGAAGCTACTAAAAACAAATATAATCAACAAGAAAGATAATAACTAACAATGATTTACTACTAACAAAATACATATCCACCCAAGTTCAAGGCTACACAACTAATTCATGCTTCAATGTCTAAGAAAATATTTCAATGTTCAAGGACCACCCCCAAGTAAGAATATTGCAATGTCCCCATTGCAATTATGCAATTCAAGCAAAAATAAAGGAGGTGCTCCCTGAATGGTGTCAATCTCCACTGGAGGAACTGGGAGGCTCAAGCTCAAAGTCATCATCCTCTGTCTCATCAGGTCCACAGAATTTGCGCAACGTGCTCATGATCTTGTTGAGGAACTTGCTTTTCTTCCTCTCATACTCTCTATGCTTCCGTTGCCTTCTTTCAATTTTTCCCAGCTTTGCTTTGATGCTCTGTTGCTCCTTTGCAAGGTCGGACAATGTAGGGAGCCTTTCTGAGCCAGCTGGGCCTGCAGAGGTGCTCTCTCCGGATGGTCCAGACGGAAGACCAGCTACAAGCTGTCGTACCTGAGTGTCCATACCATAAACCTGTCGAGAGATGTACCTGAGAGTAAGAGGTCCCTCCTCGAGTGGAATGATAGCTGTGGAAGTGCTGGAGGTATCTTCATTAATCTTTGTTTCTGTGAACCGGCCAAAACTGGGAGATGCTACATCAATTCGTCTCTTCTTTGGTGGCGCTCCTGCTCTTGACCTTAGTAGGGGATGGATAAGCTTCTCTGGTTGCTTCTCATTTTCAGTAGGTTTGGGTTGTACCCCAGCCTCATAGCATAGGTGAGTGATCAATGATGGAAAGAACAAACTCTTGGTCCGCCCTGCCACCACCTCAGCTATCTCATCAACAATAAGTTTTCCTACATTTACCTGCATCCCCTCCAGAAGTGCACAAATCACTCTTGCCTTCTCAGGTGTCACCTCTGTTTCATTCTTTGAAGGCATGATGCGAGCACATATTATGGAAAGCCATGCCTTGGCCTCCGCAGTGAAATCCGAAGACTCGATCCTGGTGTGATTCTTGATCCATTTAGGCACCTGACCACCGTGCAAATGAGTGATGAACCATTGGCTACCCAACTCTTTGGCTCTCTCCTGGTACACCTGATTATCAACATTGGCAAGGTTGTAATGAGCATTTATCCTCTCTGGACTGAAACGGACTTCGCAACCTCTGACAGTGACTACCAACTCATTGTTGAAGTCCGTCTCTACAGCATTTGCATAGAATTCTCGGACAACTTCATAGTTGGCTGGTCTGGGCTCTGCGGCGAAGCATATCCAGCCACTAGTAAGCAGCCTGCCATGGAATTCAGGCCATCTATCTTCCAGGTCGACCAATTGTATGCCTCTTTCCCTTATCATACTTTTAGAAAGCTGTTTGTCATAGCGTTCATAGCACCTGCGTGAGGAAAATGTGGTAGCATCATAATACTCCTCAGCTGCCACTTGTTCGGCATATTGTTGCACATTTTCATTAGTCGCCGAATCCATTTTTTAGCTTAAAACACCTACACACAAAGTTTTAATGTCAAACAAACATATAGTGACTTTCAGCATTGCATTTAGAGGTAATTATGCCAAAGAAATAGGTTAGAAAGCTTTCGGGGCAGAATACGCGAAGTTACTTGTTTGTGCACTGGGCAAGTGTGAATCGCGATCGCAGACAAAGTCACGCGATCGCGGAGAGGAAACCAGTTCCAGTCACGCGATCGCAGATAATGTCACGCGATCGCGTAGAGTAAAGTGCTGGGAACCCAACGCGATCGCAGAGGCATTCACGCGATCGCGATGAGTAACTTTTTGAACGGCCAGAATTTAACTTACGCAATCGCGGAATTGGTCATCGCGATCGCGTTAGTCTTCTTCTTTGCCCAGAACCAGTGTCTTTGGGGCATTTCGTTGAACAACTGATGCTCTTGGTTTTAAAGAGTTAATTTACACCAACAAAACATGCTGATTTGCCCCAAAATTTTCCATATAAAAACTCCCTTTCTCTCAACCAATCACTCACAGCAAGCAAGCATGACAAGAGATTAAACAGTGGCTTTTCATACAACCACCAATTTTAAACCCCAATTTTTGAAAAATAAGGCAGCCCACACCCTAATTTTACCATTAAACTACAATTAAACAAGCTTTAGGGGTGGGGGAGTAACATACCTGAGAGAGCAATGAAAGATTTATGCTATTGAAGTTAAATCAATTTGATTTCTTGGTGAGTTTTTTCGGAGGAAAAATGGGAGCAGAGGTCTGTTCTTTTGTTTTAATGAGAGTGGGCAAAATGTTTACAATTCCACTGTATTGCAAGTCTGAAACTGCTGTGATGCTACGCGATCGCGTGTCTATTACAACGATCGCAGTACACAAAATTTCCAACGCATGCGATCGCGTCCTTGTTTCTGCGATCGCGATGCATTGGCCAAAAGCCTACCTTACGCGATCGCGGGAGTTTTATTGCGATCGCGATTCATTGCCTTTTCTGGCAGATTCCTTCAGCTACTGGTTTGTGTCTGCCCGGATATCCCGACCTGCTCAAATCAACTCCAAAAATTCTCAAACTTGGCAGATTTATCAAAAATAATATCCTAAGCAATTCTAAAAAAGAAAATTTTCAAAATGATGAAAAATTTTGAAAAACCGATGGGTTGCCTCCCACCAAGCGCCGCATTTAATGTCGTGGCACGACACAAACAACATTACCACTTTTCTCGCCACTTGGATGATATGAATTGGGCCCCTAGCTTGTAATCAAGCTTATGACCACGAGCAATGGGGGGTGGTAATTGGATGTTCGAGCCAATGCTTAAAATTTTCATTTTACACTTCTTGGCTTTCAAGTGAGGAATGTCGTTTTGATTTCTTGCCTCCTCAAACTGTAAAATGTATGGCCAAAGTTGTTCCTCCTCGCATTCCTTCATTGATTCATGTGGTTCAACTCCCGTGTCACCACACAGTTCCAAGGTTGAAAAATGTTTGGAATGTGACTTTAAGCCCACACTTTGCAATTCTTCTATGTTGACATTCTCTTTTTCCCCCGGATTAGAGTCAACAACAACCACATTAGCATTTACACCGGTTGACTCCAATTCCATGTTTTTGTCGGCATCAACAATACTCATTGAGTTGGTTGGCGGATGTTCAATTCTTGACTCCTCAAAGTAAAGCTCTCTCTCTTCCTCGGAATTGGACTTTTCTTGGCTTTCATCCACACACGAAATTTGTTGGGCATAGTTAGCCTCAACCAAAATTTGCATTTGATCCTCCAAAGTGCGGATGTGTTCACCATTGTAATTTATGCATTGTTTCAAGTCCTCGAGTGCAAAGTTGCGCTTCTCCTCATTTTCAAGAATGACCTCCAACATGAGCAATTTTCTCTCATTTTGGGCATTAGAGAATTCTTCTTGGTTTTGATCAATAGCCAAGGAAGGATTTTCATTTTCAACATCCAAGAAGGATTCTTGGTTTTCACTTACTTCCGAGGCTTTGATCATTTCATCCATTTGTGAGTGTAACCTTTCTAGTGCTAAACCATTTTGGAGACTAGTCTCCAAAAGATGTTCCAAGGTATTTTCTTCCTTGTTTCCTTCTTCAAGTAAACACTCCAACATGAGCTTGAATTCTCCATTTTGACCATGCTCAAATTCTTTCACCTCCATAGCCCTATAATTCTCATCAAAACAAATAGAACCATCATAGTAGGGGCTTGGGGAAGGGAATAAAAAATAAGCACAATCATCCCAATGACCATTTTGGAAACCACACTTATCACAAATACTCCACTCATGGGTTTGGAATTGTGCGCACAATCCACCCCCGGGAGAATTTAAACAATTTTGCCACGAGTGCGATCCTCCACAATAAGGACAAGGATCATCAAAATATGAACAACTACCATTCGACCCATTTTTGTTATATGATGCCATTTTTCAAAATTAAGAAAATATAGACCCAAAGTACGAAAAATAATTACACAAATATTCACAAGTTTGGACCAAAGCACTTTCGCTTACTTCTCAAACAACCTAAATTACGCCAAATTGTTCCCCGGCAACGGCGCCATTTTTGATAACGTCCATTTCCACCGCTAAAAAGCAATAGACACGGTCGTATGCAATATATTTACCCAACTATGAGTCGGGGTCGAATCCCACAGAGAACAATATGTAGGCAATTAGGAATGCAAGAAAATTATCGCTAGTTGCGCTAAGCCAAACACTTAAGATTTTGGGTTTTGGAAAATGTTTATATCTAAATGCGGAAATGTAAACTAACCTAGAAAGCGAATAAAATGATCAATGGCTACAAGTATGAATGCATCGGGAATTACACTCAAGTAACGATCCAATGTATTTCATGATTTTACAAATATGAGTGAGTTTATGTTAATTAGCCACGGATAATAATTCTTAATTAGCTTCTTCCGAAGACTAACAAGACTTCCTAATTGAATTATCCCTAATCTCAATTAGAAGATTAAGCGCACCCGATAGGCTACAAGTAGTCAATCCTATCCCTAGGTTGAATCTATAAAGTGAAGGTTAACGCCTCAAGTTCTTGTTAATTAATCTTTCCCAACTTCGAATTATCTTTTCCAAAATTAATTCAAAGTAAATGGGCGAGTCCTAGAGTTAGCTAATCTCTTTGGAAACATTGAAGAACAAGAATAATTAAAGTAACAATAACTCAATTCATAAATATATAAAAACCATTCAATACATAAGCACAAAAAGATATTTAATCCACACTTTAAATATGAATATTCCCATAAACAAGATTCAAGTGTTGGAAATAAATACTACACACTTAGATATACAATACAAAGCAAGGAAATGAAGAAATAAATATAAATGGGTAAGAAATCCTTAACCACAAACTTTAATCTTCAAGACCCAAGTGTGTGTGCAAAACCCTAGCCTTCTCTCTAAGCCAAAGAGTAAAAAATATGTTCAAAAGTCTAGAAATTGATTAGAGATTCAGAGATACCCCCTCAATCTCTGTTTGGACGAGTATGAAATGATTTGGGGTGAAAAATATGTGAAATGCCGGAATTGCCCAGATCTGGCCCAGATGCAACACATCGCGATCGCGTGTTTTGGCTCGCGATCACGTAGAGCAGTGGTTTAACCTTCCGCGATCGCGTGAACCATTGCTGCGATCGCGTAGCTTTAGGTATGTGTCTTTTGCGATCGCGTGATCCAATTCTGCGATCGCGTAGCTTTAGTCGTTTCACTTCTGCGATCGCGTGATCCATTTCTGCGATCGCGTGATCCATTTCTGCGATCGCGTAGCTTTAGTCGTTTCACTTCTGCGATCGCGTAGTATTGTTGCCTGGTCTTCTGCGATCGCATGATGGTGTCTGCGATCGTGTAGAGTTGCTGCCTGGTCTTCTGCGATCGCGTGATGGTGACCGCGATCGCGTAGAGTATTTCGCCCAGCAGTCATTTTTCCTTTAAATTCCAGTCAAAAATACCCAAATTCCTTTCAACACACCTCATAGCATCATGTACCTGAAAATCTCACAATAACCACTGTAAACAATCTCATTGCATACATAAGACGACACAAAAGCTAAGGAAGAAAGGCTAAAATGAGTGGTAAAATCGCCACTCATCAACACCCCCAACTTAAAGCGTTTGCTTGTCCTCAAGCATATCAAATTCACAACTTCAATGAGGATTCATCATTTAAAATACAAGTGGCATTGCTATTATGTACATATCACATTCTTTCATTTAAACACCCTACTTATGGATTTGGTTGGTACTAAAAATTAGGCTCAAATATGTATATCTTTTTCAATTAACTCCCTCCTAAAAAAAACTTCAACAACGTGCAATGGAGTTCCAAAACAATCAAGTGATAAAAACAAGCCTCAATGAGTGACTCAAGGGCACTAGTTCACTATAACAATTTCACCGGTCTTCTCTAATTCATGCGCCCTCACAAAAAAAAAGAGAAAGTCCCAACAAAGAACATTATATTTACAACACAACACAAGGGACAAAGTTTTCGACAACACTCGCTCTCACAAAGAAACTTCAAATGTTACGACACCTCATACCATAAGCTTGCCCTTATTTTAATTCAATGCTTATTCAAGAATGCTTAGTTGGAGGTCCCATAAGGACTTTTTAGGCTTGTAATGTAGGTTTAGGGAAGGTTGGATAAGCATTTGGGTACAAGTGACTTCATCCTCCTTGAACACTACTCACAAGTTTCATTCTTTTGTATATTGACTCTCTTTAACTCACATAGCCTCATTGGCATCTAGTTCCCAATATAGAACCACTTTACATACCTCTCCCAAATTTTATTCAAGGCTCCATAATGTACATATTTACACGTATATGTAAAGACTAACTCCCCTTTTTTTTTTATTTTTTTTTTTTTTTTTTTTTATGGAGCTTGAATATTTTAATACAAATACTTTGAGGCATGTGGATACTCAATGCACAACCTTACCAATCTCCATTTTGACACCACCCCCAACTTAGGCTTTTAGCCTCATTCTCAGTGTTCAAAGAGGGACGGGTTCAAGAGAGGGAATTATTATACAAAGAGGGAAAGGTTTGTAATGAGTTGGCCAAAGAAAGGTTTAAAGGCTCAAAATGGGTACTAGTGACATTACTTATGCAACGGTAGGCTTGAAGGCTAAAGAGATTTTAAAATTAAAACAAAGAATGCCTAAGATCATTCCTCCAACCAAATGTACTATCATTAGCATTGAAAAACTAACCGGGCAAGTTCTAGATGATGGAAGTAAACACAAGATTTATTTCAACACTCGCTAACACACATGGCACATGAATTAATGAAGACGGATCAATTCTATCAAACTAGTGAGCTAGAAGTCACTAAAAGAGCCAAAATTTTATCACCAAAATTGTTTTACACCATGCAACTTACTTGTTTTTAACACTTTAATACAAATTTTTGGAGGGGTATTCTTAATTCATAATTTACATACAAGAGGCTAATTTTATTAGTACCAAATAATCCAAAAGCCTCATCCTAACAAAACAAGACTAATTCCCTTAAGAAGGTTGTCACACTATCTCTCATCGGGAAGAGTCACCCGGTTCACTAAATTGTTCCTTGGGAAAGAACCGTAGCATGAAGAAAACCCAAGGAAATTAACAACTACTACAAAGGTACAAACATTAAAGAAGCTACTAAAAACAAATATAATCAACAAGAAAGATAATAACTAACAATGATTTACTACTAACAAAATACATATCCACCCAAGTTCAAGGCTACACAACTAATTCATGCTTCAATGTCTAAGAAAATATTTCAATGTTCAAGGACCACCCCCAAGTAAGAATATTGCAATGTCCCCATTGCAATTATGCAATTCAAGCAAAAATAAAGGAGGTGCTCCCTGAATGGTGTCAATCTCCACTGGAGGAACTGGGAGGCTCAAGCTCAAAGTCATCATCCTCTGTCTCATCAGGTCCACAGAATTTGCGCAACGTGCTCATGATCTTGTTGAGGAACTTGCTTTTCTTCCTCTCATACTCTCTATGCTTCCGTTGCCTTCTTTCAATTTTTCCCAGCTTTGCTTTGATGCTCTGTTGCTCCTTTGCAAGGTCAGACAATGTAGGGAGCCTTTCTGAGCCAGCTGGGCCTGCAGAGGTGCTCTCTCCGGATGGTCCAGACGGAAGACCAGCTACAAGCTGTCGTACCTGAGTGTCCATACCATAAACCTGTCGAGAGATGTACCTGAGAGTAAGAGGTCCCTCCTCGAGTGGAATGATAGCTGTGGAAGTGCTGGAGGTATCTTCATTAATCTCTGTTTCTGTGAACCGGCCAAAACTGGGAGATGCTACATCAATTCGTCTCTTCTTTGGTGGCGCTCCTGCTCTTGACCTTAGTAGGGGATGGATAAGCTTCTCTGGTTGCTTCTCATTTTCAGTAGGTCTGGGTTGCACCCCAGCCTCATAGCATAGGTGAGTGATCAATGATGGAAAGAACAAACTCTTGGTCCGCCCTGCCACCACCTCAGCTATCTCATCAACAATAAGTTTTCCTACATTTACCTGCATCCCCTCCAGAAGTGCACAAATCACTCTTGCCTTCTCAGGTGTCACCTCTGTTTCATTCTTTGAAGGCATGATGCGAGCACATATTATGGACAGCCAAGTCTTGGCCTCCGCAGTGAATTCCGAAGACTCGATCCTAGTGTGATTCTTGATCCATTTAGGCACCTGACCACCGTGCAAATGAGTGATGAACCATTGGCTACCCAACTCTTTGGCTCTCTCCTGGTACACCTGATTATCAACATTGGCAAGGTTGTAATGAGCATTTATCCTCTCTGGACTGAAACGGACTTCGCAACCTCTGACAGTGACTACCAACTCATTGTTGAAGTCCGTCTCTACAGCATTTGCATAGAATTCTCGGACAACTTCATAGTTGGCTGGTCTGGGCTCTGCGGCGAAGCATATCCAGCCACTAGTAAGCAGCCTGCCATGGAATTCAGGCCATCTATCTTCCAGGTCGACCAATTATATGCCTCTTTCCCTTATCATACTTTTAGAAAGCCGTTTGTCATAGCGTTCATAGCACCTGCGTGAGGAAAATGTGGTAGCATCATAATACTCCTTAGCTGCCACTTGTTCGGCATATTGTTGCACATTTTCATTAGTCGCCGAATCCATTTTTTAGCTTAAAACACCTACACACAAAGTTTTAATGTCAAACAAACATATAGTGACTTTCAGCATTGCATTTAGAGGTAATTATGCCAAAGAAATAGGTTAGAAAGCTTTCGGGGCAGAATACGCGAAGTTACTTGTTTGTGCACTGGGCAAGTGTGAATCGCGATCGCAGACAAAGTCACGCGATCGCGGAGAGGAAACCAGTTCCAGTCACGCGATCGCAGACAATGTCACGCGATCGCGTAGAGTAAAGTGCTGGGAACCCAACGCGATCGCAGAGGCATTCACGCGATCGCGATGAGTAACTTTTTGAACGGCCAGAATTTGACTTACGCGATCGCGGAATTGGTCATCGCGATCGCGTTAGTCTTCTTCTTTGCCCAGAACCAGTGTCTTTGGGGCATTTCGTTGAACAACTGATGCTCTTGGTTTTAAAGAGTTAATTTACACCAACAAAACATGCTGATTTGCCCCAAAATTTTCCATATAAAAACTCCCTTTCTCTCAACCAATCACTCACAGCAAGCAAGCATGACAAGAGATTAAACAGTGGCTTTTCATACAACCACCAATTTTAAACCCCAATTTTTGAAAAATAAGGCAGCCCACACCCTAATTTTACCATTAAACTACAATTAAACAAGCTTTAGGGGTGGGGGAGTAACATACCTGAGAGAGCAATGAAAGATTTATGCTATTGAAGTTAAATCAATTTGATTTCTTGGTGAGTTTTTTCGGAGGAAAAATGGGAGCAGAGGTCTGTTCTTTTGTTTTAATGAGAGTGGGCAAAATGTTTACAATTCCACTGTATTGCAAGTCTGAAACTGCTGTGATGCTACGCGATCGCGTGTCTATTACAACGATCGCAGTACACAAAATTTCCAACGCATGCGATCGCGTCCTTGTTTCTGCGATCGCGATGCATTGGCCAAAAGCCTACCTTACGCGATCGCGGGAGTTTTATTGCGATCGCGATTCATTGCCTTTTCTGGCAGATTCCTTCAGCTACTGGTTTGTGTCTTCCCGGATATCCCGACCTGCTCAAATCAACTCCAAAAATTCTCAAACTTGGCAGATTTAGCTACAAATAATATTCTAAGATATTACAAAAAAGAAAATTTCAAAAATGGTGAATTTTTTTGAAAAACGACGGGTTGCCTCCCACCAAGCGCCGCATTTAATGTCGTGGCACGACGCAAACAACATTACCACTTTTCTCGCCACTTGGATGATATGAATTGGGCCCCTAGCTTGTAATCAAGCTTATGACCACGAGCAATGGGGGGTGGTAATTGGATGTTCGAGCCAATGCTTAAAATTTTCATTTTACACTTCTTGGCTTTCAAGTGAGGAATGTCGTTTTGATTTCTTGCCTCCTCAAACTGTAAAATGTATGGCCAAAGTTGTTCCTCCTCGCATTCCTTCATTGATTCATGTGGTTCAACTCCCGTGTCACCACACAGTTCCAAGGTTGAAAAATGTTTGGAATGTGACTTTAAGCCCACACTTTGCAATTCTTCTATGTTGACATTCTCTTTTTCCCCCGGATTAGAGTCAACAACAACCACATTAGCATTTACACCGGTTGACTCCAATTCCATGTTTTTGCCGGCATCAACAATACTCATTGAGTTGGTTGGCGGATGTTCAATTCTTGACTCCTCAAAGTAAAGCTCTCTCTCTTCCTCGGAATTGGACTTTTCTTGGCTTTCATCCACACACGAAATTTGTTGGGCATAGTTAGCCTCAACCAAAATTTGCATTTGATCCTCCAAAGTGCGGATGTGTTCACCATTGTAATTTATGCATTGTTTCAAGTCCTCGAGTGCAAAGTTGCGCTTCTCCTCATTTTCAAGAATGACCTCCAACATGAGCAATTTTCTCTCATTTTGGGCATTAGAGAATTCTTCTTGGTTTTGATCAATAGCCAAGGAAGGATTTTCATTTTCAACATCCAAGAAGGATTCTTGGTTTTCACTTACTTCCGAGGCTTTGATCATTTCATCCATTTGTGAGTGTAACCTTTCCAGTGCTAAACCATTTTGGAGACTAGTCTCCAAAAGATGTTCCAAGGTATTTTCTTCCTTGTTTCCTTCTTCAAGTAAACACTCCAACATGAGCTTGAATTCTCCATTTTGACCATGCTCAAATTCTTTCACCTCCATAGCCCTATAATTCTCATCAAAACAAATAGAACCATCATAGTAGGGGCTTGGGGAAGGGAATAAAAAATAAGCACAATCATCCCAATGACCATTTTGGAAACCACACTTATCACAAATACTCCACTCATGGGTTTGGAATTGTGCGCACAATCCACCCCCGGGAGAATCTAAACAATTTTGCCATGAGTGCGATCCTCCACAATAAGGACAAGGATCATCAAAATATGAACAACTACCATTCGACCCATTTTTGTTATATGATGCCATTTTTCAAAATTAAGAAAATATAGACCCAAAGTACGAAAAATAATTACACAAATATTCACAAGTTTGGACCAAAGCACTTTCGCTTACTTCTCAAACAACCTAAATTACGCCAAATTGTTCCCCAGCAACGGCGCCATTTTTGATAACGTCCATTTCCACCGCTAAAAAGCAATAGACACGGTCGTATGCAATATATTTACCCAACTATGAGTCGGGGTCGAATCCCACAGAGAACAATATGTAGGCAATTAGGAATGCAAGAAAATTATCGCTAGTTGCGCTAAGCCAAACACTTAAGATTTTGGGTTTTGGAAAATGTTTATATCTAAATGCGGAAATGTAAACTAACCTAGAAAGCGAATAAAATGATCAATGGCTACAAGTATGAATGCATCGGGAATTACACTCAAGTAACGATCCAATGTATTTCATGATTTTACAAATATGAGTGAGTTTATGTTAATTAGCCACGGATAATAATTCTTAATTAGCTTCTTCCGAAGACTAACAAGACTTCCTAATTGAATTATCCCTAATCTCAATTAGAAGATTAAGCGCACCCGATAGGCTACAAGTAGTCAATCCTATCCCTAGGTTGAATCTATAAAGTGAAGGTTAACGCCTCAAGTTCTTGTTAATTAATCTTTCCCAACTTCGAATTATCTTTTCCAAAATTAATTCAAAGTAAATGGGCGAGTCCTAGAGTTAGCTAATCTCTTTGGAAACATTGAAGAACAAGAATAATTAAAGTAACAATAACTCAATTCATAAATATATAAAAACCATTCAATACATAAGCACAAAAAGATATTTAATCCACACTTTAAATATGAATATTCCCATAAACAAGATTCAAGTGTTGGAAATAAATACTACACACTTAGATATACAATACAAAGCAAGGAAATGAAGAAATAAATATAAATGGGTAAGAAATCCTTAACCACAAACTTTAATCTTCAAGACCCAAGTGTGTGTGCAAAACCCTAGCCTTCTCTCTAAGCCAAAGAGTAAAAAATATGTTCAAAAGTCTAGAAATTGATTAGAGATTCAGAGATACCCCCTCAATCTCTGTTTGGACGAGTATGAAATGATTTGGGGTGAAAAATATGTGAAATGCCGGAATTGCCCAGATCTGGCCCAGATGCAACACATCGCGATCGCGTGTTTTGGCTCGCGATCGCGTAGAGCAGTGGTTTAACCTTCCGCGATCGCGTGAACCATTGCTGCGATCGCGTAGCTTTAGGTATGTGTCTTTTGCGATCGCGTGATCCAATTCTGCGATCGCGTAGCTTTAGTCGTTTCACTTCTGCGATCGCGTGATCCATTTCTGCGATCGCGTGATCCATTTCTGCGATCGCGTAGCTTTAGTCGTTTCACTT
>JASVEL010013729.1:0-54076 GCA_032618575.1 Nicotiana noctiflora | reverse complement strand
ACCGTTTGATCTTGGTAACTTGAGGTGCTTCATGAGTAATAGTGTTGGGATAGAATCACGAATCGTGGCAAGGCCACGTGATGTTATGACCTCTCGGGGAGGAGTCATGTACTCTATTTCTATAATGCGAGACGCGATCTCAGTTCTATGTTATGATGGCACAGAGGAATTGAATTGTAGCTCTTTTGCTGGAGACAGTTGTCATGATTTGAGCTGTCCCAATTCGAGTGTGTTCAGACATTTCTATTGGAGCCTATGTTGTGCTCGTCGCGGCTTAGGTTGGTGTTTGAGGTGTCATGTCACCAGTGCGGTGTGTTATAATCAAAAAGATCATTTGAGTCATTATGGAGAGCGAGCATATGTGATTTCAGTTGGTTAGAAAGGTAATACCGAGATTTGGGTCCGAAATCTGTTGTGGTATGTAACGACCCGGCCGGCCGTTTTAGAAAATTACGCCCCAATCCCCAATTTAACTTTTCCCCTAAGTTAATTTCTGCTATTGTTGTTTGCTGGGAGAGTCGGTTCTGAAATTTGGAGTATTTTGGGACACTTAGTCCCTAAGTGAGAGCTTTAAGGTTAGAAAATGGTCCGTAACTGGAACAGTGTTAAGACGATCTCGGAACGAAAATCCGATGGTTCCATTAGCTCCGTTAGGTGATTTCGGGGTTGGGAGCGCGTTCGGAATGTATTTTGGAGGTCCGTAGCTCAATTAGGCTTGAAATGCCGAAGTTTGAAATTTTGGCGAATCCGATCGATAGGTGAGATTTTGATCCGGGGGTCGGAATGGAATTCCGACAATTTCTGTAGCTTCGTTATGTGATTTTGGATATGTCCGCAAATTTTCAGGTCATTCGGACGTCGTTTGGTCGGGTTTTAGATCGAGTGTGCAATTCGGAAGGTTTTAAGAAATTTAGGCTTGAATTCGATGTGAATTATGGGTTTTGATGTTGTTAGACGTGTTTTTATGATTGGAATAAGTTCGTATCGTGTTTTGGGGTATGTTGGTGGTTTTCGTTGGGGTCCCGGGAGCCTCGTGATGAATTCGGGGGTCCAAACGGACCAATTTGTGCCAAAAGGCACTGCTGTTTCTGCTGCAATAATTGTAGAGCAATTTTGTTCTCCGCGATCGCGGAGATGGCCATGCGATCGCGTAAGGGAAAATCCCTGAGCTCTGCGATCGCGAAGAAAGGCGTGCGATCGCGTAAGTCTGGGAGAGTAAGCATCGCGATCGCGTGAGGAAGTATGTGATCGCGTAAGGTAGTTTGGGGAGCCGGACGAGTTTGTTCTTCGCGATCGCGTTCGTGTCATTGCGATCGCGTAGGGTCGCTGAGTTGTTCACTGTGATCGCGTCCAGGATCACGCGATCGCGTAGAGGAAAAATAGGCTGCCCATATTTTGTGCATCGCGATCGCAAGCCCACTGCTGCGATCGCGTAGAGTAAAATGGCCTGGCAGTGACTTTAAGTCCAGAATATTTCAGTCGCGGCCTAACACACCAAAACCGCCATTGTTGAGCTCCAAGAGGGGGAATTGAAGGGGAAACGCTGTGATATCACCGGGAAATCATTGGGGGTAAGTTTCTTGACCTTAATTCGTTGGTTTATCATGAAATCCGTGATTATTTCACTGAAAATGGAAGATTAAAGGTGGGTTTGAGCCCTAGGCCTAAATGTTAGAAAATCTTTGATTTGAATGGGCAAACGGAGTCCGATTTCGATAAATTTTATATGCACGGACTCGTATTGAGATAAGGAACCCGAATATATAATTTTCGTGATTTTTCGATGAGCGTACCGAAAGTCGGGTTTTGGCAACTTGTGGGTTTTGGTGTATTTGGAGTTGTTTTGATTGGGTAATGCCCAATTGGCCTATTTTGATGTGGTTCTATTGATTTTTATTAGATACTACACTTGTGGAGGCCGACGTTTGTGGCAAGAGAATTGTTTCTTAGCGGTTTTGTACCGGAGTTGAGGTAAGTGGCTTGTCTAACCTCGTGTGGGGGAATTTTCACCCCTAGGATATTATGTGATAGTTTAAATGCCTTGTACGCGAGGTGACGGGCGTGTACATGCGCCGGTTGTTGAACACATACTTTATTTAAAATGTTCGATGAGTGATATTCCTGTCTTTAGCTGTTAATTTGATATTTTACCGGTAGTAGTTAGAAAAGCATGATTAGGTAGTACCTAACTGTCTAGTTGCCTAATTGTCTTATTTGAACTTCTTGATAATTATTGGCACTATTTTTCGGTGAAGTTATAGTTAAGCATATTATATTCTCTCTATGTATTCCTTTATTTGCTGTGTTTGTGGACTGCGGGTTCAATTCCCGGAGACCCAGGGCTGTGGGTTCGATTCCCAGAGACCCGGAGTGATATTGGTAGGGACTGCGGGTTCGATTCCCGAGATCCTGAGTTATTTGTAGGGACTACGGGTTCGATTCCCGACATCCTGAGTATGTAGGGACTGCGGGTTCGATTCCCGGAGATCCCGAGTTATTGATTTATTATTGAGACATGGGCTGCGGGTTCGATTCCCGGAGACCCAGAGGTACTGTCAATGGGACTGTGGGTTCAATTCCCACAGGTCCTGGACTTGTCAATTGAGCCGTTACTTGTTGTTAGTTTACTTGTAGACGGTTGCAGTAATCATTTATTTGTTGTTATTTAAAGATTATCGTCATTTAAACTGTTCATTATTGTTATTGTCATTTTATCATTGATTTCTCTTAGTAGGGCCCTGACCTGCCTCGTCACTACTCCATCGAGGTTAGGCTTAGCACTTACTGAGTACCGCCGTGGTGTACTCATGCTACTCTTCCGCACACTTTTGTTGTGCGGATCCAGGTACATCAGGACATGCCCATACTAGGTAATTCAGCAGTGTTTTGCGAGACCTCGAGGTATGATCTGCTACGTCCGCGGATCCGGAGGCCTTTCTTCTATTCTAGTGCTAGTAGATGTTTTCCTTCATTCTGTTGTTAGATACTCCTTATACATAGAGCAACAATTGTATGATCTCTCTTAGTCTGTGTTACCCGTGGGATTCTGGGTCTTGGTAGTGTTTTAAACAGTGTATTTGATGGTGTATGTGCCAAGCGGCACGGATTACATTTCTTTTATCTTATTTCTCGCTAATTCTTATTAATCGTGCATAAGTTTGTATATTACGCAACGTGTTAGGCTTACCTGGTCGCGGAGACTGGGTGCCATCACGACATGTTCACGATTGGTGAACTAGGATCGTGACAAGTTGGTATTAGAGCTCTAGGTTCATAGGAGTCACGGGACACAGACCGGTTACTTAGAGTCTCGCTGATCGATACAGAGACGTCTGTATTTATCTACGAGGGGCTATGTAACAGTTTAGGAAACTCTTCATTTCTTTTGGATTCCTTGTCGTGCGACATTTTTGGCATCAAGTCTAAACTATTGCTTTCTATTCTCTCACAGATGGTGAGGACACGAGCTACTCGCGACGATCAGGTACCCGCGCCCCCTGTTGCCGCCGTCGGAGGTCGGGGCCGAGGTAGAGGACAAGGACGCGCCCGAGGTGCAGCCACAGCACCCGCGCGCGCCGCTGCTGAGGTGCCACAGGTAGACCAGGTTGGAGCGCAAGCACCTGGTACACCGACTACAACTGCCACTACTCCACTACTACAGGAGACCCTGGTCCAGTTCATGAGTATGTATACCACTTTAGCTCCGGTAGGATTGCTTCCCCTCGTCGCAGCTACATCCCAGGCCGGGGGGGGGGGGGGGGACTCCCGCAGCCGTTACACCTGAGCAGCGTGTGCCAGTGGGACAGGTTCCAGAGGTTTTGGTTATGCCTCCTGCCGCGCCAGCACAGCCCGGAGGTGGACCAGCTGCCTCTGAGGACGAGCAGCGTAGATTGGAGAGGTTCAAGAAATATGACCCTCCGGTGTTCAGTGGGTTGGCTTCAGATGATGCATTGGGTTTTCTGGAGGAGTGTCATCGTATTCTTTGCACTATGGGGATTGTGGAGACCAGCGGGGTTTCCTTCACTGCTTTTCAGTTTCGCGAGGCCGCTTATGATTGGTGGCGCACGTATGAGTTGGATAGTCCAGAGGAGTCTGCTTCATTGACCTGGACGCAGTTTTCAGATCTGTTTTTGAGAGAGTTTGTTCCTCAGAGCCTTAGGGATTCTTGGCGCTTGGAGTTTGAGCGGTTGCGACAGGGCTCCATGTCAGTATCGGAGTATGCTATCAGTTTCACCCGTCTTGCCAGACATGCACCATCCTTGGTAGCCACGGTCCGGGAGAGGGTGCGGAGGTTTATTGAGGGCCTGATTCCGCCGATCCGATCCAGCATGGCCAGAGAGTTGGAGACAGATATATCTTATCAGTAGGCGGTGAGCATCGCCCGGAGGATCGAGAGTATGCTCCCTAAAGAGCGGGGAGATAGAGAGGCTAAGAGGCCTCGTGAGTCGGGCCATTTCTCTGGTGCCCGCACTTCAGCAGCCGGTCATTTTGGCAGGGGTTATTCCGGTCGTCCAGTTCACTCAGCATTGCCCGCAGCCGGTAGTACTCCAGCTCTTCCAGCACCTCAGGAGCCTTATTATGCTCCCCCAGTTTCCAGTGCACCTCCTGCGCGGGGTCCTTCCAGGGGTCAGACTAGTGGGGGTGAGGCCGGTCAGTCTCAGTCACCGTGTCCTCCCAGAGCTTGCTTTGGGTGCGGGGATACTCGCCTTCTGGTTAGGGAGTGCCCCAGGCATAGGAGGGGAGCACCTCATCAGTCTTCGCAGCCTCGGCGTAGTTCTCAGGGCCAGCAGGCCATCATCCCAGCTCCAGCTGCCACTCCACCTACCCAGCCAGTCAGGGGCGGGGATCAGGGTACCACAGGCCGTCCTCGAGAGAGGGGTCAGGCCAGATTTTATGCTATTCCTGATCGCGCTGCGGCTGTTGCATCTGACTCTGTTATCACAAGTATTATTCTGGTTAGTCACAGGGAGGCATCGGTTCTATTCGACCCTGGTTCCACTTTTTCATATGTGTCTTCTTACTTTGCTTCTCATCTGGGTGTGCCTCGGGATTCTTTGAGTGACCCCATTTATGTTTCCACTCCGGTGGGTGATTCTTTGGCCGTAGACCGTGTATATCGGTCGTGTTTGGTTACCATTTGTGATTTTGAGACCAGAGCGGATCTATTATTGCTCGGGATGGTCGATTTTGATATTATTCTGGGCATGGACTGGTTGTCGCCCCATTATGCTATTCTTGATTGTCACGCCAAGACCGTGACGCTGGCTATGCCAGGCATTCCACGTATTGAGTGGAGTGGTACTCTAGATCACACCCCTAGCCGTGTTATTTCTTTTCTCGGAGCTCAGCGTATGGTTGAGAAGGGGTGTGCTGCTTATCTAGTCTATGTGCGGGACGTCAGTATTGACACTCCATCTATTGATTCCGTTCATGTGGTACGTGACTTTGCTGATGTATTTCCAGCTGATCTCCCGGGCATGCCGCCCGACAGAGATATTGACTTTGCTATTGATTTGTTGCCGGGCACTCAGCCCATTTCTATTCCACCGTACCGTATGGCTCCTCCTGAGTTGAAGGAGTTGAAGGATCAGTTACATGAGTTATTGGGTAAGGGTTTCATTCAACCCAGTGTTTCGCCTTGGGGTGCTCCTGTGTTGTTTGTGAAGAAAAGGACGGTTCTATGCGTATGTGTATTGACTATCGACAGCTGAACAAAGTCACAGTGAAGAACCGGTATCCTTTGCCTCGCATTGATGATTTGTTTGACCAGCTATAGGGTGCACAAGTGTTCTCTAAGATTGATTTGCACTCTGGGTATCACCAGCTGAAGATTCGGGAGCCAGATATCCCGAAGACTACCTTCAGGACTCGGTATGGTCACTATGAGTTCCTCGTGATGTCTTTTGGGCCGACTAATGCCCCAGCAGCCTTTATGCATTTGATGCACAGTGTGTTCAGGCCTTATCTGGACTCATTCATGATTGTCTTCATTGATGATATTCTAGTATATTCCCGGAGTCGGGAAGAGCACGAGCAGCATTTGAGGATAGTGCTTCAGATTCTGAGGGAGAAGCAACTTTATGCCAAGTTCTCTAAATGTGAATTCTGGTTGAGTTCAGTGGCATTTTTGGGCCACGTGGTGTCGAGTGATGGGATTCGAGTAGATCCGAGGAAGGTGGAGGCCGTGCAGAGTTGGCCCAGACCCTCCTCCGCTACTTAGATTCGCAGTTTCCTTGGCTTGGAGGGCTATTACCGTTGTTTTGTAGAGCGATTCTCTTCGATTGCAGCACTTATGACCAGATTGACCCAAAAGGGTGCCCCTTTCCAGTGGACAGACGAGTGTGAGGCGAGCTTTCAGAAGCTCAAGACGACTTTGACTTCGGCCCCTATATTGATGTTGCCTACAGGTTCGGGGTCCTATACTGTATATTGTGATGCCTCACGAGTTGGACTCGGTGCAGTATTGATGCAGGACGGTAGGGTGATTGCCTACGCGTCCAGACAGTTGAAGATACATGAGAAGAACTATCCTGTTCATGATCTGGAGCTAGCTGCCATTGTTCACGCCTTAAAGATTTGGCGTCATTACTTATATGGGGTTCCTTATGAGATCTACACTGATCACCGGAGCTTGCACCACTTGCTTAAGCAGAAGGACCTGAATATGCGTCAGAGGAGATGGTTGGAGTTACTGAAGGACTATGATATTACTATTCTCTATCACCCGGGCAAGGCGAATGTGGTTGCTGATGCCTTGAGTCGTCGGGCAGAGAGTTTAGGGAGTTTAGCGTATCTACCAGCTTCGGAGAGGCCTATGGCGATGGATGTTCAGGCTTTGGCCAGACAGTTTGTTAGACCGGATCTTTCGGAGCCCAGCCGGGTTCTAGCTTGTGTGGTTTCTCGGTCTTCTCTATTTGATCGCATCAGGGAGCGTCAGTTCGACGACCCTCATTTGCTTGTCCTTCGGGATAGAGTTCGGCGTGGTGATGCTCGAGATGTTACCATTGGGGATGATGGAGTTATGAGGATGCAGGGGCGTATCTGTGTGCCCAATGTAGATGATCTTCGAGAGCTGGATTCTAGCAGAGGCCCATAGCTCGCGGTATTCCATCCATCCAGGAGCCGCGAAGATGTATCAGGACTTGAAACAGCATTACTGGTGGAGGCGGATGAAGAGGGATATAGTTGATTATGTTTCCAGATGCCTCAACTGCCAGCAGGTGAAGTATGAACATCAGCGTCCGGGTGGATTGATGCAGCATATTGAGATTCTAGAGTGGAAATGGGAGTGCATCACCATAGACTTTGTATCTGGACTTCCACGGACTGTTAGGAATTTTGATTCCATTTGGGTTATTGTGGATCGGCTGACCAAGTCCGCCCATTTTATACCGGTGAGCACTACTTATTCATCGGAGCGACCGGCGGAGATCTATATCAAGGAGATAGTTCGGCTGCATGGTATTCCAGTTTCCATCATTTCAGATAGAGGCACTCAGTTCACTTCACGGTTCTGGAGAGCTGTACAGTAGGAGTTAGGTACTCGGGTGGAGCTGAGCACAGCATTTCACCCCCAGACTGATGGGCAGTCCGAGCGCACTATTCAGATTTTGGAGGATATGCTCCGTGCGTGCGTGATTGAGTTTGGAGGTTCGTGGGATCACTTCTTGCCACTGGCGGAGTTTGCTTATAACAACAGCTACCAATCTAGTATTCAGATGGCACCGTACGAGGCCCTATATGGTAGGAGGTGCAGGTCTCCCGTGGGTTGGTTTGAGCCGGGCGAGGCCAGATTGCTAGGTACCGACATGGTTCAGGAGGCTATGGATAAGGTCAAGGTGATTCGGGACAGACTTCGTGCAGCCCAGTCTAGACAGAAGAGTTATGCAGACAAGAAGGTTCGCGATGTGGCTTTCATGGTTGGTGAGCGGGTTCTGCTTCGAGTTTCGCCCATGAAGGGCGTTATGAGGTTTGGGAAGAAAGGAAAGCCGAGTCCTAGATTTATTGGCCCTTTTGAGATTTTGAGGCATGTTGGGGAGGTTGCTTATGAGTTGGCCTTACCTCCCAGCCTAGCCGGAGTTCACCCCGTATTTCATGTCTCCATGCTCCGGAGATACCATGGTGACCCGTCGCATGTGTTGGATTTCACTTCGGTTCAGCTAGACAAGGATCTGTCTTATGTTGAGGAGCCAGTTGCCGTTCTAGACAGGCAGGTCAGAAAGCTAAGGTCAAAGAACATCGCTTCGGTAAAGGTTCAGTGGCGGGGCCAGCCGGTCGAGGAGGCGACTTGGGAGACCGAGCAGGATATGCGCAGCCAGTACCCTCATCTTTTCACTGCTCCAGGTATGTTTTCTATGCTCGTTCGAGGACGAACGAATCTTTAAGGGTGGGAAGATGTAACGACCCGGCCGGTCGTTTTAGAAAATTACGCACCAATCCCCAATTTAACTGTTCCCCTAAGTTCATTTCTGCTATTGTGGTTTGCTGGGAGAGCCGGTTCTGAAATTTGGAGTATTTTGGGACACTTAGTCCCTAAGTGAGAGCTTTAAGGTTAGAAAATGGTCCGTAACCGGAACAATGTTAAGACGATCTCGGAACGGAAATCCGATGGTTCCATTAGCTCCGTTAGGTGATTTCGGGGTTGGGAGCGCGTTCGGAATGTGTTTTGGAGGTCCGTAGCTCAATTATGCTTGAAATGCCGAAGTTTGAAATTTTGGCGAATCCGATCGATAGGTGAGATTTTGATCCGGGGGTCGGAATAGAATTCCGACAATTTTTGTAGTTTCGTTATGTGATTTTGGATATGTCCACAAATTTTCAGGTCATTCGGACGTCGTTTGGTCGGGTTTTAGATCGAGTGTGCAATTCGGAAGGTTTTAGGAAATTTAAGCTTGAATTCGATGTGAATTATGGGTTTTGATGTTGTTAGACGTGTTTTTATGATTGGAATAAGTTCGTATCGTGTTTTGGGGTATGTTGGTGGTTTTTGTTGGGGTCCCGGGAGCCTCGGGATGAATTCGGGGGTCCAAACGGACCAATTTGTGCCAAAAGGCACTGCTGTTTTTGCTGCAATAATTGCATAGCAATTTTGTTCTCCGCGAACGCGGAGATGGCCATGCGATCGCGTAAGGGAAAAACCCTGAGCTCTGCGATCGCGAAGAAAGGCGTGCGATCGCGTAAGTCTAGGAGAGTAAGCATCGCGATCGCGTGAGAAAGTATGCGATCGCGTAGGGTAGTTTGGGGAGCCGGACGAGTTTGTTCTTTGCGATCGCGATCGCGTTCGTGTCATTACGATCGTGTAGGGTCACTGAGTTGTTCACTGCAATCGCGTCCAGGATCACGCGATCGCGTAGAGGAAAAATAGGCTGCCCATATTTTGTGCATCGCGATCGCAAGCCCAGTGCTGCGATCGCGTAGAGTAAAATGGCCTGGCAGTGACTTTAAGTCCAGAACATTTCAGTCGCGGCCCAACACACCAAAACCGCCATTATTGAGCTCCAAGAGGGGGAATTGAAGGGGAAACGCTGGGATATCATCGGGAAATCATCGGGGGTAAGTTTCTTGACCTTAATTCGTTGGTTTATCATGAAATCCGTGATTATTTCACCGAAAATGGAAGATTAAAGGTGGGATTGAGCCCTAGGCCTAAATGTTAGAAAATCTTTGATTTGAATGGGCAAACGAAGTCTGATTTTGATAAATTGTATATGCACAGACTCGTATTGAGATAAGGAACCCGAATATATAATTTTTGTGATTTTTCGATGAGCGTACCGAAAGTCGGGTTTTGGCAACTTGTGGGTTTTGGTGTATTTGGAGTTGTTTTGATTGGGTAATGCCCAATTGGCCTATTTTGATGTGGTTCTATTGATTTTTATCAGATACTACACTTGTGGAGGCCGACGTTCGTGGCAAGAGAGTTGTTTCATAGCGGTTTTGTACCGGAGTCGAGGTAAGTGGCTTGTCTAACCTCGTGTGGGGAATTTTCACCCCTAGGATATTATGTGATAGTTTAAATGCCTTGTACGCGAGGTGACGGGCGTGTACATGCGCTGGTTGTTGAACACATACTTTATTTAAAATGTTCGATGAGTGATATTCCTGCTTTTAGCTGTTAATTCGATATTCTTACCTGGTAGTAGTTAGAAAAGCATGATTAGGTAGTATTTAACTGTCTAGTTGCCTAATTGTCTTATTTGAACTTCTTGATAATTATTGGCACTATGTTTCGGTGAAGTTATAGTTAAGCATATTATATTCTCTCTGTGTATTCCTTTATTTGTTGTGTTTGTGGACTGCGGGTTCAATTCCCGAAGACCCAGGGCTGTGGGTTCGATTCCCAGAGATCCGGAGTGATATTGGTAGGGACTGCGGGTTCGATTCTCGAGATCCTGAGTTATTTGTAGGGACTGCGGGTTCGATTCCCGAGATCCTGAGTTATTTGTAGGGACTGCGGGTTCGATTCCCGGAGATCCTGAGTTATTGATTTATTATTGAGACATGGGCTGCGGGTTCGATTCCCGGAGACCCAGAGGTACTGTCAATGGGACTGTGGGTTCAATTCCCACAGGTCCTGGACTTGTCAATTGAGCCGTTACTTGTTGTTAGTTTACTTGTAGACGGTTGCAGTAATCACTTATTTGTTGTTATTTAAAGATTATCATCATTTAAACTGTTCATTATTGTTATTGTCATTTTATCATTGATTTCTCTCAGTGGGGCCCTGACCTGCCTCGTCACTACTCCATCGAGGTTAGGCTTGGCACTTACTAAGTACCGCCGTGGTGTACTCATGCTACTCTTCTGCACACTTTTGTTGTGCAGATCCAGGTACATCAGGACAGGCTCACACCAGGTGATTCATCAGCGTTTTGGGAGACCTCGAGGTATGATCTACTACGTCCGCGGATCCGGAGGCCTTTATTCTATTCTACTGCTAGTAGATGTTTTCCTTCATTCCGTTGTTAGATACTCCTTATACATAGAGCTACAGTTGTATGATCTCTCTTAGTCTGTGTTACCCGTGGGATTTCGGGTCTTGGTAGTGTTTTAAATAGTGTATTTGACGGTGTATGTGCCAAGCGGCACGGATTACATTTCTTTTATCTTATTTCTCGCTAATTCTTATTAATCGTGCATAAGTTTGTACATTCCGCAACGTGTTAGGCTTACCTGGTCGGGGAGACTGGATGCCATCACGACATGTTCACGATTGGTGAACTAGGGTCGTGACATGGTATCAGTTAAAATTGAAATGGATTCATGAATGGTTGACCTGAGAGATGGGCTCGATATATCGCGTGTTCGGTTGCGGTGGGCATGATATGAAGGTGTTGGAATGAGACTATCTAATGAAAAAAAAGGTCTTTCAGTTGGTACTTGGGTATCGTGGTAAATTGTTGTGATTAGAGACTATTGTCTCGAGTGATTGGGTTGTTTGATACATCATATGATCTCACCCGGAGTGGTGAGTATGGGTTATTGCAGTGGATTCTAGTATATCCTGAGTATAGGCATGGGTTTAGCATTTGTTATATGATTTCGGAAAGTGCAATGTGGTTTATGGTTCAGATGGTCTGTGAAATTTCAGCTATATGGTGTTGTCGGACGTATGTGAGATAGGGTGACGTATGATCGCCCGAATATATGCTTGGTAAGGTCATTCACCTATTGGGTTGCTTCTAGTACAATTTTGGGTCCGCTCGAGGACGAGCGTTTGCTTAAGTTGGGGAGAATGTGACGACCTGACCCGTCGTTACGGGAATTACCACCGTGTTACCTTGCATTTATGTGTTTTATGCTTTCATATCGGTATTAGAGTCTATCGGGGGAGTTAGGAGTGATTTGGATTGACAATGAGGCATATAGCCTTTTTGAAGGAAGCTTGAATATGGAAAGTCAACCTGGAGTTGACTATTTAGTTAGAGTGCTCGGAATCAGATTCTGATGATTTGGTTAGTTTCGGGAGGTGATTTGTGACTTAGGGGAGCGATCGGAATTAAATTCGGAGGTCCGGTGTAGAAATGGCTTGAATTGGCTAAGGTTGAATTTTTGCTAAATCCGAACGGTAGGTGAGATTTTGATCCGGGGGTCGGAATGGAATTCCGACAATTTCTGTAGCTTCGTCATGTGATTTTGGATATGTTTGTGAATTTTCAGGTCATTCGGACGTCGTTTGGTCGGGTTTTTGATTGAATGTTAGTTTCGGAAGTTTTGAAGAAACTTAGGCTTGAATCCGTGTGTAATTGGTGATTTTGATGTTTAGGATGGTGTTTTTATGATTGGAACAAGTTCGTATCGTGTTTTGGAGTATGTTGGTGGTTTTCGTTGGGGTCCCGGGGGCCTCGGGGTGAATCCGGACCATCATCCGGCATTTTGAAACAATGAAAATCTGCAGAAAATTGCAGATCACTGTGCAGAAGGCTAAGCCTTCGCATTCGCGAGGGCAATGCCGCGTTCGCGTAGGCTGGGGCCAGTTGGCCGTCGCGTTCGCGAGGTAACATGCCGCATTCGCGTAAGAGAAAGTTGGGAACCATCGCGTTCGCGATGGTGCAGGTCGCGGACGCGTAAGAGGAAAAGGCGAAGCATCGCGTTCACGTGGGCTGGGACGCGTTCGCGTAGAGGAAAAAAATCCGGGGCTGGGAGAATGGCCTTCGTGGACGCGTGACTAAGCGTCACGTTCGCGATGAAGGAAAGGAATAAGGCATCACGTTCGCGTGAGGGGCATCGCGAACGCGTAAGGTTAAATTGCCTGGCAGTGAAATTAAAAACCAGAACTGGCCAGTCGCAGGTTTGCACTCCATAAACACAAATTTTGAGTTCTAGAGAGAGAGATTTACAGGAGATTGCTGGGAAATCATCGGGTGTTCGTTGGAGGTAAGTTTTGTGGCTTAATTACATCGTTTTATCATGAAATCCTTGGTTAATTCTCTGTAAATTGAAGATTTAAGTTGGGTTTTAGCCCTAGGCCTAAAATTGAAGAAAAACACTGATTTGAGTGGGCAAATGGAGTCCGATTTTGGTAAATTTTATATGTCTAGACTCGTATTGAGATGAGGGTTCCTGATATGTGACTTTCGTAATTTTTTGAGAAGCGTACCAAAAGTCGGGTTTTGGCAACTTTGGGAATTTTGATGTAAATTGAGTTGTTTTGACTGGGTGTCGTCCCATTGGTCTAATTTGTTGTGTTTCTACTATATTTGATCAGATTCTACGCGTGCGGAGCTTGATTCTCGTGGAAGGGCATAGCGGAGTAGTCGTCAAGCTATATTGAGGTGAGTAATAGATGTGGGTGATGACCAGCGGGTTCGAAACCCCGGTATACCACTTTGTGACATTGTATAGTGGCGAGACACGTACTCTCTTGTGAGTGCGGGTCGATTGTGATTGGGGACTATGGCTTAGTCCGACTTGTTGATACTGTGTTATGATATTAGGCTATTCTTGAGCCGTCGAACCTCCTTCTCGGATGGTTGCATACTATATTGTGATATTCGCTACTCTTGAGCCGTTGAACCTCCTCCTTGGACGGTTGAGTATACTTGTGGGCTATAAGCCAGTATTGGATCCCGCGAGGATCGTTATCATTGTCTGGTGATATTGACATGCTAGTTTACTACCAGTCCGTAGCTACTGCTGTTATAATGCTATTTCCAATCTCTGGAACTTGATATTACTGTTTCAACTGAAAAATGGTAAAAGAGTTTTCAAAACTACTTTTGAGCCTGCGATGCTGCATTTGCATATTAGCTGACTGGTAGTGGATCGGGTTGCGCGCCGCAGTGGTATATATGTTGGATCGGACTGCATGCCGCAGTAATATTCTGCTTGGGCTGTAGGAGCCCCTCCGGAGTCTGAACCCCCACAGTGAGCACGGGTACCCAAATTGGATTGGGCTACGCGCCGTAGCGGTCATTTCATGCATTGCATTGCATTTAGCTACATCTTCTAGCTGTTATACTTGTTGTTGATATTGTTGGCTCTCTACTGTTGATATTGAACTGTTACAGGCTATTAGTTACAGCTTTACATAGTGTTTTACTGTGGATTTCTTATCTACGTTGTCTTACCCCTGTTTATTACCACCGAGTATGGCAGTACTCATTTTACTCCCTGCACCTTGTGTACAGATCCAGGTACCTCTCAGCAGACATTGTGCGTGACAGTCGAGGTAGCTGCAGCATCCGCAGGACCTGACTCCCCTTCTAGCTGTCATTTCATTTCATGTTGTCTTTCTTTCCGTATTGAGTTAGTTGTAAACCTTATTACACTTATGTTCTTTAGAGGCTCATGACTCTTGACCCTTCGGTCTATGGGAGTTGGCATGTGTTGGGACTTGGTTCCCTGTTTTTATATATTCATCACTGTTGTCTTATAACTTGTTATGCTTAAATGGGATAAGGCGAGCTTCTAGCTCCGTAATTATTGTTGATTGGTCAGGATGGCCTAGCAGTGTGCTGGGTGCCATCACGACCGGGTTTGGGGTCGTGACATGTGATGCCGTGCACTTTTATTTGATTATTTGGTGAGGATGAGAGTAAAAGCACGAAGGGTGATACCGTGCAACTATTAAATTTCTTATTTTGTGATACATGTTTTTGCACTCTATTTTTATTTCCCTGATGAATTATGTATATTCGATTGTGCTCCCAGTCACACCTCCTTTTTCACGTATACCGTTGTTTACTACTACACCCCGGGAAGGGATATAATAATAATCAGGGAAAGAGTTTTTCCACTTAAAGGACAGTCGGAACAAGATTTATTTATTAAATTTCAGTGTCGCCACTTGGGAAAATAATGGTGTTCCAAGTCACCGGTTTAATCCCGAATCGAGGAAATTTATGACTCTATTTTACAGTCTGAGAAACTATAAATCCGCATAAGGAATTCTGTTAACCCGGGAGAAGGTATTAGGCACTCCCGGATTCCGTGGTTCTAGCACGGTCGCTCAACTGCCGTATTTGTTTTTATCTGATTTCTTTATATATTTCAATTATGTGCTTTTAATGTTCCGCTTTTCAATTTTAAAAGAATTGTAACGTCGTGAAAATGTATTTCGGGCCACATCGTACGAGTACGCCTATGGCCTTTAACACATTCCGACTCCGTTGAGAGTAGGATTTGGGTCACATAAATGCGCACCCGTATTTGAGAATGTAATATTATTATAAGTCGCACCTAAAGTTCCTACGTCTTGATTAACTTTTGGAAAGACCGTAAAATTCGCTAGACGGTCCTTCCGAGTCTAGAATTTTTATAAAAATTGATTGAGGGCCCCGTAATTGTGTATTTAATGCGGCGAGGCTCACCTCATTTATTTAAGGATCAATCTTACAACAATTATAATTTCTACCCTTGTTTGTCTAAAAAAGAATCCCCTGATTAATTAAATTGTTAAAGAGTGTTATGAGTCCTTATTCTGTATGCACAAAACAAGCTTAATGCAGGCATAGACCCAAGTCCACGAGAGCACATAATAAAAATGGGGCCTAGACCCGCCTACTGTTGCATTGGTCCAAGTCACCCGGAAAAGGGGTACTAAAGCGTTCCTGAGATGATCCCAAAAGGCATTCCAAAAAACATGATTGAGGAAAAGCAATATTCATCATCCAAGTTAATAAATCATTTATCCCTAGAGATCCAGTTTAAAATCAAATTATTTTACTTGTTTTACTTAATTAACTACCGGTGGGTTCACATATGTCACTAAAGGTGTAGAGCAGCTAAGAAAGCTAATTTTTGACAACACAAAGCAACCTAAATAATTTGAATTGATTCTAGCTGGTAAATGATAAAAGCAATCTGGGAAGAATAAGTTGGTACGCAACTTGATTTTGAACTTAAATCGACGATCGATCATAAAACACTACATGATATCCATTCGATTTCTATTGTTTCGGCATATTCCAATAAACCAAACCTGTTACTAAACAGTTATATACTAAGTTATCACTAAATGAAATCTCATAAATTTAAAATGCTAACAGTCCACAGTTCCAATCAATAGTCCTAATTATACAATCATATGTTTGTCATTCATATAGTATAAAACATTAAACTGATGTAAACTACACACAGTAAGCTGCCTTAAATTGAACATATCCATGAACATTTTCATTTCAACTTCAATGAGCTACATTGATAGGGATGTGTGCCTGAAATCAAGGTAGATCCATTAGATCTAGAAAATATAGCAACAGACATGATTCACCAAATAGTTCTAGCAGTAACAGTCATAGCAGCAGCAGTATATGGATTAAACAGCAAAATCAACAACCAAGGAATACATCTCGGCAATACAACATCCAGCAATGACCCACAGTGATTCGATTGAGACCAAAACCATTCGAAATCAAACCAATAGACCTTTGAAACCACAACAACCAAAATCTGATCTAACAAAATGTAGACTAGTAACTAAAAGTCAAAATTCATCTACAGTTATAATGGAACAATAACTTTTTTTGGATTTTTGAAAGTTTTTCTATTGTTTTTGGTTTTTTGAAAGTAATTCCAGATCTGAAAGAAGAAGTTGGGATCTGAAATCAATTTCAAATCTCGAATGTAATAAATATTTTTTGGAGGATTTTTCTAGGGTTTTTTTGAAGCTTACAGGGTTCCAAAATCTTCAGGGTTCAATGGTTTCTTCTAAAGTTCAAAAGTTCTCTAATTCTGCAGAATTCATGTCTATTTATAGGCAGAAAACTGGGAGGGAAATTTGAAATCCGAATTTATTTAAGACACCATTATTTTCAGCTTATTAGACAGATTACTACACTTATTTCATTGAAAGTTTACAATAGAACCCCATCTAAAAGGTTCTAGCTAATTTTACCATATTCCAATTCCCTTCAATTCCTATTATACCCTCACTTGTGTAGGGAAACTACTAATTTTGCCCTTTTTATGCCCAAACTGCTCTTAATCCTCCATATTTATAACAATTATATCATTTTATTTCCCAATTGTACCCCTTATCCTTTTAGTCTTATTACCATTAAACGATTTCTTATTTCCCATTTTACCCCCACTTCCAAACAGTTGTTACTCTTCTAAATCCTGTATTTTATTCTTATTTACTTGACCAATTTTCAGAACTGTATTTATCAAATAGCCATAACTAAGTAACTTTTATATTATAATCCAATTAACCAATTGGCCCTTTAACTAATCAAAAATTCAGAACATCCAAAAATTAAAATCACATTACAACAATAACCAACATCAGGCAGTCTTACAAACATAGCCACTTTATGATTAATCATTTGATTAACAGGACTCAGGGGTACAGATTGATAGATGGTTGAACCTTGTTAACCAGAATATTTAATCGTAATTGAATCTATCAAGTAAGCACCTTAAGTGGATACGAAGCATGTGATTTTAACTATCGACTTACGTGTACCTATGATTGTTAAGGAGCAAATCTTATAATCGAACTAATTACTAATCACAGCTATAACCAATCTTTCCTATTGAACAACTTAAACAACTGGGGCTAAATTGTGCTAATATATATCTAGCAGCAATTAACAACATAAATCCAATCAACAAAACATTATTAAAACAGATTAATCAAGTAAATCTTGTTTACGCCAATTGATATTATTTAACAGCATTTATTAATGAATTAACTAATTACAATCAGGATTAACCTATATACCAGAATGAAAAATCAGAATTAGAAGTTAATAGTTTTTTAAGTCATTTTATACGAGAAGAAATAAAGAACGACCATAGTGAAAACAAGAAACTAACCTACTGGCATATTAATCAACAAACGAATAATTCTTAATGAGAAAAAGATGAAGGAGAGAACTAAAACAAAAAAAATAGATGAGTTTTAAAAGATAGAAAACAAAGATGAATCAGAAGGAAACATGCATACAAAAAGGGTCAAGACGAAAACATAGCTTTTCTTTCTCTTTCTTTCTTTCTTTCTTCTGTTTTTCTCTCTTCAATTTTTCTTGATCATTTTTCTTGAATCTTTCTTCAGGCAGACCTCTCTTGGTTTTCCAGTGAATTTTATGCCTTGAAATCTTCAATAAAGTGTTGAGGATGCCATGATGTAGAACAAAGGCTGTTTGGATGAAATGTTACTCGCCGGCGGTAGGGTTCCGGCGAGTCTAATTTGAATATTCGAGCAGTTCTAGTGTGTTTTGAGGAAAATGGTATAGAGGGGTGTGAAGAGGAGGTAATGGTGAGTCCGGGGTATATTTCTGGTGGTGATTGGTTGAAGACAAGTCTCCCACCGGTAGGGTTCCGGCGGGAACGATTGAGAGAAAGCAGGGAGGCGACTGTGCGTCTTAGAGATGAAGACAAGTATATGAGATAAGGGGGGAGCGTCTGGGATATTAGGGTTATGTATATGTTATAATGAATTTAATTCATTTATTTTGCAAGACTAAATTTGGACCCTAGGATTATAGAGATCAACGTCTGGGATTGAACGACGCTCAAAACAGCATCGTTTTGGTTTCTTTCAGTCTGGACTGGGTAACTAATATTTGGGCCTAGGCGTATGGAAGGTTATGGGTAATTTGCTTGGGCTAGCCAAATTGGCCAAATTTGATCTATTCTTTTTCTTTATCTTGTATGTATCATATTTTCTTTATCTTTTATTTTGTATTTTGTATTTAATTTGGAATTTATTAAAATTGTTAAACGAATTACCTTCTTTTTGGCAATTTTTCAAATGTTATTTTTTTTTATTTTTCTTTAATTTGTTAAAAATGAACTAATATCTACTACATGAGAAAATTTCTAAATGCATTTTTTTGTATTTTTTATTTATTACAATGGACTTCAGTACTGGACTTTCGTTGACTCAGAAGAAATTTGATGCTATTTGGGATATTGTTGATGTGCTAACCAAGTCAGCACATTTCATTCCAGTAGTAGTCTCCTATTCATCTGAGAGATTAGTAGAGATTTACATTCCGGAGATTGTTCGCCTTCATGGAGTGTCGGTATCTATTATCTCAGATCGGGGTATGCAGTTTACCTCACTCTTCTGGAGAGCGGTCCAACAGGAGTTAGGCACCCGGGTTCAGTTGAGCACAACATTCCATCCCCAGATGGACGGTCAGTCCGAGAGAACTATTCAAATTTTAGAGGATATGCTCCGAGCTTGCGTCATAGACTTTGGAGGCTCATGGGACTAGTTTCTGCCCTTAGCACAGTTTGCCTACAACAACAACTACCAGTCTTGTATTCAGATGGTTCCGAATGAGGCGTTATATGGTAGGCGATGTCGATCTCCAGTCGGATGGTTTGAGTCGGGAGAGGCTCGATTGTTGGGTACGGAATTAGTTCAGGAGGCCTTATATAAGGTCAAGACTATTCAAGAGATGTTGCGTTCAGCTCAGTCTAGACAGAAGAGTTATGCAGACCGTAAGGTCCGAGAAGTAGATTTCATGGTTGGTGAGCGGGTATTGCTCCGGGTGTTGCCTATGAAGGGCCTAATGAGGTTTAGAAAGAAGGGCAAGCTTAGCCCTAGGTACATTGGTCCATTTGAGATTCTGGATCGAGTGGGAGAGGTGGCTTATAGACTTGCACTACCACCGACCTTATTAGCCGTGCATCCGGTTTTTCATATATCTATTCTTCGAAAGTATCACAGTGATCCTACGCATGTGTTAGACTTCAGTACTGTCCAGTTGGACAAGGATCTATCTTACGAGGAGGAGCCGATAGCTATTCTAGACCGGCAAGTTCAAGAGTTGAGGTTGAAGAGGTTTCCTTCCGTGCGTGTTCAGTGGAGAGGTCAGCCTCCCGAGGCATCGACCTGGGAGTCCGAGTCTAATATACAAAGCCGTTACCCACATTTGTTCCCCGACTTAGGTACTTCCTTCTATGTCCGTTCGAGGACGAACGGTTGTTTTAGAGGTGGAGGATATGATGACCCAAAGGGTCATCACCTGTTTTCCTCATCTCTTCCGTGCTTTGGAAGCCTTGAAAACCTCATTTGATATTGCCTCGATTTGCATGCGTAGTCTAGGCGCGTAGCCGGAAACTTTTTGTGTTAGAATATGTGAATTCTATGAAAAATTTGAAGAATTTTGATATTAATATGATAATAGTTGACTTTGGTAAATATTTTTGGTAAACAGACCCAGACCCGAGATCGGACTGTCTCGAGAAGGTCCGTAGAAAAATATGGGACTCGGGCATGTGCCCGAAGTCGAAATATGAGGTCTAGAACCTGAGTAAAAGAATTTTTCTGTTAAATTATTTTTTTGAAATTATTAAGGAAAATTAAAATAAAAATTGATTAAAAGACTATGGTATCGGGCTTGTATTTTGGTTCTGACATCCGATACAAGTCTTATATATTGTTTATGTGCTTCCTGTAAAGCATGATCGAAATCATAAGTCGTTTGACATGTTTTGGACTATGAGTTCCAATTTTGAAAGTTTATGAAGTTTAAAAAGAAAAATCATAAGTTTTGAGGCTTGATTCTATGTAAATGATGTTATTTTAGCGATTTGATCGCGCTAGCAAGACCGTAGGATGTTTTTTAGGTTGTATGCATGTTTGGTTTGGAGCCCCGAGGGCTCCGGTGAATTTAGGATAGGCGTCGGGTTGCATTTTGATCAATTGAAAATAAACCTAGTGTATAGCTTCTGTAATTTTCGCAATTGTGAAGAGGAGGCTCGCAAATGCAACCTCGCAAATGCGAGATTTCGATCGCAAATGCGAAGCCAGACTGGCTTGGGCATGGATCGCAAATGCGATCTCTGGTCTCGCAAATGCAGGCAAGACCTTACGCAAATGCGAAATTTGCATCGCAAATGCGAAGGCCCCTGAGCTGCACTGTGTTCGCAAATATGAATGTTTTTTCTCTTTTCCCATGATAGCATACCTGGGTTCGCAATTGCGAACCCTTCATCGCAAATCCCCATAACCACGGCCCAACTATTTTTATACTTGGACGAATTTTAGTCACTTTTCACCATTCTTTCATAACCCAAAACCCTATAGACAATCTTTCAAGAGCAACTTCGTCTCAAATCACTTGTAAGTCAATTTTCACCCAATTATTTCAACTCTTAATATCTTAAACATGTTTTCCATTTGAAACCAAAGATTTTCATGGGTAAAATTGGTGTTATTGGGTAGAACCTAGGTTTTTTATAAATTGGGGAGTTGGACCTCGATTGAGGTCCGATTTCAAAAAAAATTATACATTTGAACTCGTGGGGGAATGGGTAACCAGATTTTGGTTAGAACCCCAAGTTTCGACAATGTGGGCCTGGGGGCATTTTGGGAATTTTGGAGTAAAACTTTGGGAAAACTATTTTTATGCATTCAAACCAATTCATGTAGTGTTTATTAAAATAATTAAACCAATTGTGATTAGATTCGTGTGTGCTGGAGGTTAAATTACGAGGAAAAGCAATAGTTGAAGGTTAAGCAGACCTCAAGGCTTTAAGGTAAGTGTTTGATCTATCCTAGCTTTAGGAAATAGGATTAGAGTATAATAATTTGCTAATTTCTAAATGATCGAGTGCAGTGTATAGGCGTGGTGACAAGTGTCTATACACCGGAGTCTAGCATGACCGTGAGTCGTTGTTGGTACATGTTGTGAACTAATATGGAACTCTCCTAAGTTATATTATTGAACCCTTGCCGGGTTGTGAAAGTTGTGTTATTCTTACCTTGCCGGGACCTTATTGTTGTTGTTGTTATTGTTCCCTTGCCGGGATATTATTATGGCTATTGTTACTCCCTTGGTGGGATGGTACATGTTTATTTCATTCTTCTTGCCCGTTGATTGTGACTGTTGTTTGGGTGAGGAAGTGTGATAAAACACGAAGAGTGATGCCGTGCCATTTCTAATTATGTTCGCACAAAGGATCATTCCATGCCATTGTTAATTATATTCGCATGAAGGATCATTCCGTGCCATGTTTTAACTATTTATGCACAAAGGAACATTCCGTGCCATTGTTAATTATATCATGCGCGAAGGATGATTCCGTGCCATGAATCTAAGGATGAGAGTAAGAGCACGAATGGTGATGCCATGCACTTCTATTTGATTATTTGGTGAGGGTGAGAGTAAAAGTACGAAGGGTGATGCCGTGCACTTTTATTTGATTATTTGGTGAGGATGAGAGTAAAAGCACGAAGGGTGATGCCGTGTAACTATTAAATTTCTTATTTTGTGATAATTGTTGTTACACTCTATTTTTATTTCCCTGATGAATTATGTATATTCGATTGTGCTCCCCATACCATGTTCCCTCACTTTCTATTTGTTTTGTTCAGTATTCACATTGTTTTGTGGTACCTTTGTATATAGAACTGCACAGGTTTATGTGAGTGTCTGGTCCTAGGCTTATCACTACTTCGTCGGGATAGGCCGGGCACTTACCAGTATATGGGATCAGTTGTGCTGATACTACACTTCTGTGCGTTTTTGCACAGGTCCAAGTCTTGACCAGCAGCAAGAGCAGGGTAGCAGGATTTTCATACCCACGAGACTAAGGTAGCTTGTAGGTGTCTGTAGGCCCGACGTCTCTTCTTATATTTTTCATTATTGCCGTAGTCTCATTGTTTTGAGATAGACGGTTGTTATATTCCTTTCAGACCATTATGTATAGTTATTCGTAGTAGTTCGTGAGTTTGTGACTCCACATCTTGGGTAGAGGATTTATGTTGAGTATTTCACATTTATATTCAGATTTATGAAGTAGACTTCCGCAGTTAACGTTATTATTATTATTCTTGTTATTAAATTGATAGCAGGGTGGTTTTTATTAATGGAAAGATGGTAAGTAAATTGGCTTGCCTAGCTACCACGAGTAGGCGCCATCACGATCCTGATGGTGGGAAATCCGGGTCGTGAAATGCCAACTTCATGTTTTTGGGTATTTTTCGAGTCCTTTCAATTGGGTTATGTCCCATTAGCTTATTATAATGTATTCCTTATGATTTTGATCAGATTGTACGCACGAGGAGGTCGATTTGCGACGGAAGCGCAAGGCGAGCTAGGATTTCGGCCGGCTTGAGGTGAATAATGGTGATAAATGATGTACTGAGGGGTTGAAATCCCGTATTTGCACTATGTAGTGCTATGTTGAGATGAGATACGCACTATATGACGTGGATGGTAATGTTGATGACTCTACTATACTTTTGATTGAGGCGGAGTTAATATCAGTATATTTTTGCTAGTTGCCGTGTTTGGGGCCTTGTGCGGATCTGTAGAACTCGTAGGGAGCATGTTGAGCAAATTGATCTCACTTTACCCGTTGAAATCATACTCTCAGTCATATTCTTATCTGTAAAATATTATATGAACCGGTGGTAACAATTTGCACCCTAAATGAGGAATACCTGGGGTTGGAAACCCCATCTTAGCTGTATGGGCCCGAGAGGCCAAATGTATATTGATTGAGAGGGGTCAAGGACCCCATAGTGAGGGTATGTAATATACACTAGATCGGGCTGCACGCTGCAACAGTATATACATATATATATATATATGGATCGGACTGTACACTGCAGTAGTATATTATATGGATCAGACTGCATGCCGCAGTGATATACTATGTGGATCGGATTGCACGCCGCAGTATTATAGCGCTTGGGCTGTAGGAGCCCCTTCGGAGTCTGCATACCCCTAGTGAGCGCAGTTGACTATTATTACTGGATTGGGCTACGTGCCACAGCATTATATACTAATATTGAATCGGGCTACATGCCGCAGCAGTATTATGTACGGATCGGGCTGCATGCCGCAACAGTGTTGGTAAATTGTCGGACTTTGAGAGATTTGTACCTGTTTTCCCTGCTTAGCTGTTATTTTACATCTTTACTATTGGTTATAGGACTGTGTAGTATTTTTACGAGAATTCTTACCTTCAGTTGTTATTTATTTCTATTACTCACTGAGTCGGAGTACTCACTTTACTCCCTGCACCTTGTGTGCAGGGGTTCCGGAGGGATAACTGAGTATGTTGCTGCTACCTAGTTCATTATCAGAGTCATCGAGGTAGCTGCCTTGCGTCCGCAGGACCCGATTTTCCCTCTTGTCTTTCTTTTACTTCCACATCTAAACTTTCATATGTATAGGATATTGCTCAGTTGTATATAGAGGCTCTGACTCGTGACGCCAGATCTGATAAGGGATGTATTGATATTATTATGGTTTTCGCATTGTTTTTGTTGTTATCACAGATTGAAAGTTTGCTTAACCGATGTTTTAAATTCAAATAACTGATAAAGAGCTTCCTAATTTGGGTTGAGAGTGTTCGAATGGTCGGGCTTGCCTAACAAGGTGTTGTGCGCTATCACGATTGGAGTTTTGGTCGTGACACATTTAGTTAATTTTTTTTATATATTTATGACTTTAATTTTTTAATATATACATAATTCTTTTAAGATAAAAAACGCGAACGATATTTCGCTAAGGGCTTTTGTGCTTTTATATATTAAAAGCACGAAGGACCTTAGCGAATTGTCGTTCGTCTTTTTTACCCTTTAAAAATATATTTTATATTGGATTGAATAGTCATTTCATAATTTCCTGATATTAAGAACTTTCAAATGAAATAATATTTTTTTACTAAATTCTTTTCTTATTTAAACTATGTAAAGATTACATAATACATTCCAAGTTCCCTTTCCTTATTTGAAATTAACGAAAGTTTCATCGTACATTCCAGGATACTTTTCCTTATTTGAAATCAAATTTTAACAATTAAATCAAAATAAAATCCTATTTAGGTTAGAAAATCACATCTATAAAAGAACGATGAACGTAAAATTGAGTTTAGCGACAATGCTCAAACTCTATTGCTCATCAAGGTATCAACTACACTGCTTTTATCTAACTTTAAGTTAGTTTTATTATCGGTTTGATATTAAACGTCGTAAATTTTATAAATTTGGTTATGTATTCTCTGATTTTAATGCAATTCGTGTGGTTTCCTAATTTCTTTGATTTTGGCGGACAACATTCTTAATTTTTGAGTTGTGTTTCTAATTCTTGATAATTCATGGTGCTTTATCTATGTTTTCTATTTCATGGTTGTGGAAATGAGAATGTAACGACCCGACCGGTCGTTTTGAGTCCCAATGATAATAATAATAATAATTGTTAACACCTAATTTTTTACCATATTTTGAATTTGTTCCCACTTTACCCACTTTCTCCACTCACTACCCACTTTCCCCACTCATGTAACCCACTTCTATTTGTTCCTCATTCCTTGCCCCACATTCTACCTTTACACTTTTATTCCCATGATTTCCTCCACCATATGGAATACAACTCATATCCCATCAGCTTTTTCTTCTAAAAAACCACACTCACAAAAGACACCATCGCATATATATTCACAAGCACACAACAGAAGGGGGGCAGCTAGACTTACTCATATGTATTCTCTCATCTAGAATTTTAAAAACCTTTGTCCTTCCAGCTCCAAATCACTCGTTTTGGTTCCAAATAATGGTGTTATATAATTAACAAGATCTGATTGGTTTTGGTTCTTATTTTTGTCAGAAAATCACTCGTCATCCTTTGTTCATTCACTGTTACAAGTGAATGTGGAAGAAGAAAGCTCCAAACCAGTTACGATTCGAGCTATCTCTAGGCAAAAAAAATTGGGTCCGGCGTCGCTATAGCTGTTGTATCTAATGATTTCTGTTTCGCCGAGATTCTCGTTATTGTTTTGAGTTTTATCGCTGAAAGTCCATCTCTGTAATCCAGAAATTTTCATATATAAAAAGCTATTTTGGAGCCGTGAAATTGCCGCTCGTTGTCGTCGATTTGCGTTGTCATTACACTGTTTCTCATTGATGTTCTGTTGCTATAGAGCTACATTTGTTTTAATTCCATACTTTATTTGATCAATTTCTACGGGAAAAGGAAATGAATGGAGTTGTGTACTGAATTTGCTTTTGGAGCTGTGCATTCAAATGCATTTGCTGGAACAGACTTTCCAAGTTCCACAGTCAACGTAGACAATGTGAAAAGAAGCCCTGTGTCGCCATTACTCACCATCTTTTGAGATAGGTGTGTACATTCAAAAGAATCCAAAAGGATAAGATACCATGGTTCGATTTCTTTCGTTGCAGCAAGATTTTTGGCAGCTAGAGATTAAGGTAATGTCTCCGCTGAGATCGGGTTCAACCAGAGCTTTGTTCGTCGGCTGTTAGCTCAGTTTGAGATTCCGGCGAGGTTCCAGAGCTGCTATATTTTGTTCGATTTCAGGTTCGTTAATTTTCCTTTATGAATAATTTAAAATCCTTATTACTGTCTTATTTAGTTTTCTACCCGTTTTTTTATTAAGATGTGAAAAATAGAGTGGTTCATTTGCTATGTTGTTAGATCTATCAGTCTTTTACATCTCCCATACTGTTATAAGTAATCACCTTCTGTGTTGATTTTGTTGGGTTCTTATACTGTTAATAGATCTCTAAATTGTTATATATATTGAAATGGCAATGAAAGGCGTGTATCTTTATTAGAGATTGAATTTACGTTTATTACTAAATGAGAATTGTTGTCGTTTTTGATTCGAGAAGCGAAGCATATACAGCCTTGAGAGTTAGCTCCTGCTTGTGAGACTTCAATGATTGGGTATTATATAGTTTAATTAGTGCATGAACATGAATATACAATTTTTAGCTCTTTACTGTTTGTTTCATCCATTATTGATACAGATTGGGTTTTAGTCGATTTCAATATCATTTTTGTCAAAATGTTTGAATTGGCTATTTTCTTATCTTTTACTAGTATCCTTCGCGGTTATCTTCTTTCAACACGTTAATTCAGTTAATGATTTTATGGATTGGTTATTTTCAATATCATTTCATTGTATTGCTATTTCTCATAATCTCTAAGGAGCATGATCAATAAACGTTGTAGTTTGCTTTAGGCTTGTAAATTAATTAAAATTATTATAAATATGGGTATGGTTTCCATGACGTGGTTGCAATGCTTAGTTTTTTTTTTTTAGATATAAATAGGAGTAATAAAGTTTGCCTTAGCTAAATACAGTTTTTCCTTTGAAATTAGATTCGAGGTGTGTCGTGCCGAACAAAATCTCAATTGCGTGGCCCTCGTTTTAATTAGCTTTAACTCTACCTTAGAATTCGAGGTGTGCCATTTAGCAAATTCCATGGCCCTCGCAAAGTTAAAACGCGTAGTTACTCTATGCGCGTATTTTAATAATCTACTTTCCTAAATTCGGGTGCACATTTATGTGACCCAAATCCAAATCTCAACGGAGTCAAAATGTGTTGATAACCACGGGTGCACTGGTGCGACGTGGTTCAAGACGCATTTTTACGACGTTGCAATTCTTATAAAAAATAAAAATAAAAGCGGGTCACTAATAAAAGGCACATAAGTTAGAACATGTTTTTGAAATCAGATAAAATTAAATACTACAGTTGAGCGACCGTGCTAGAACCACGGGATCTGAGGGTGCCTAACACCTTCCCTCGGGTCAACAGAATTCCTTACTTAGAATTTCTGGTTCGCAGACTTCATTTGGAAAGTCGAAAATTTCCTCGATTTGGGATTTAAATAAATCGGTGACTTGGGACACCATAATTTATTCCAAGTGGCGACTCTGAAATAAATAGAATAATCCTGTTTCGAATATTGTCACTTAAATTGGAAAAACTCCCTCGCGCATCCACCCTCCGGGGTAGAGGGCGCGCCAAAAGGAGGTGTGACAGCTCTGGCGACTCTGCTGGGGAAACAAACCCAGAACCACTGGTTCAGGGTTTAAGAATTCGAGCTTTGAATAATTATTTTATTTGGCTTATTTATTATCTGATTTTATTACATGTTTATATTTGATATGCTAAATGTTGCTTTACCGCTTTGATATTTTGTGAACTGTATATAAATTGTGCCGATACCCATTTTTTTTTCTTCTCTTCTGAGTCTTTTGAAATATAATACCGGGCATTTGCTGGACATAGCCCGTTTTTCTCAAGATAGCCGTGGTGCTTGGCACCGGTGAAGGATTTTGTAGTCACACATGTTTAGGCGGAGAGTTTTGTCAATTAAGCCGGAAAGCCATGCTACCGGTGCACTGACACTCTTCGGCTCGAGTTGTCCGCTCGAGTTAAAGCCAGTCTAGACACTTTTTCCAACAGAACGATGACTTAGATTAACAAAACCTTATGCCGGATCCCCGATGGGAACGTTTATTTGCATCGTGTGCATATTTGACTTAGGAGGCTCAACACAGGGGTTGGGCCTGTCTAGGACAGGAGTACCTGAAACAAAAAGAACCAACTTGTTGCATCTTTCTGTGTGCATTTATTTGTTTCGATCTTACATGCCGACCGGTTTGTTAAAAGAGAGGAAGAAGTGGAAAACGTCACGGTAGATAGTCAAAATAGTTTTATGGAAAATAGTTAGTTCTTTGGAAATAAATTACGAAAAAAATTCCAATTAAATTTTAAAAAAAAAATTCCAAATAAATTTTCTTAATTTTACGAAAATAGTTAGTTCTTAAAAAATAAATTTTTAAAAATGCAAAAAAAAAAAAAATTCCAAATAAATTTTCTTAATTTTACGAAAATAGTTTAGTTTCTTTGAAAATAATTTTGAAAAAAAAATGCAAAAATTCCAAATAAATTTTCTTAGTTCCTTTGAAAATAATTTGTTTAGAAATGCTGTTTAAAAATAGTTTGTTTTTTTTTCTTAAAATGATTTAGTTCTTTTATTACCGAACTACGCTGGTTTGATTCTCACACGGTGTGAGATACGTAGGCAACCTTCATCGGGTCCAACCTCCCCTTTTCCAAAAATAACCAAAAATATCGAAATTGATTTTTTCGTTGTAAATATGTTGAGTGATGCCGTTTTCAAAAACAGTCGAATGTACCCGAAAGGGACGCCGGAAGGCTGACTTTGCATAAACGGCCACTTTTGGGTCATTTTGTAGATTTTTTGGTCGATTGACCCTCACAGCCTTATAATCTTCGTCCCCGAGGCGCTGAAAGGCCGTATTTGCAATACCGGATTTTTTTTGTTTTAATTTGAAAAATAAAAAGAAAAAAATATCTAAATTTTAGTTTTTGTCATAAATAAGTCAGGTGATGCATCTTTCAGTTGTCGAAAGGTTGTCTTCGTTAAAAGAATGGACAAGTTTGTAAAGAAATCATTCCCGGCCTCAAAATTCATATGGAGTTGAGAAGGGGCCACATTTGCAAAAATAGCCGTTTGGTTGAAATTGGCAAACAGGGAAGTTAATCTGCTAGTTTTTTTTTAATTTATATTTTCTTTTGATTAGATCATATGGTGTTTGATTTTCAAGTCTTTAAGTATTTCTTTTCATCAAAATCTGTTAGTATGTCTAGTTTTTAAAACTTTGTAATCAAGTTTGTTTTATTGTGAAAAATTAAAAATTCCTGTAAAAAAATGTTTTATTATTATTTTCCTTTTATTTACGAACTACGCGGGTCTGATTCTCACCGGATGTGAGATACGTAGGAAAACCTCATCGGTTCCGACCCCAAATTTAAAAAAAAAAACAAAAAAAAAATCAAAAAACAAAAAAAATAAAAAAATGCTCTCGTTTAGTTCCTTCATTAAAATCTTTCTTCAGAAAATTAAAAAAAAAAGAGTAAAAGTAGTTCAAAAAAAAAACTAAAAAAAAAATGGTTTCGTTCTTTCTACTGCTTTTCATGAAATAAAAAGAAAAATCAACAAAAATCAAAATTTAAAAATATGGATTTTACTCCAAAGCAAATAAATTTTTATTTTTAGAAGTTTTTCTATCAAAAAGCAAAAAAAAAAGAAAAAAAAAGAAAAAAAAAAGAATGAATATATTTTCCTTTTAAAATATTTCTTTCTAGAATTAGTTGATTTACTTAATTCCCGGTTTTCCGAACTACGCCCGGTCTGATTCATGCGGGGACATGATACGTAGGCAATCCACATAAGATTCGACCATCACTAAAAAAAAAAGGAACAAAAAAAGAGTGTAAAAGAAAATTGATAAAGAGGGGAAGAAGATGAAAGCAAAAGAAAGTATAAACCGGAATAACGCATTACAATCGATTACAAGTAGCAACACGATCGACTGTATAAGTGCATCACACCCAACGTGAGATTACTTATCTGTTATGTTGTTTCAGACTAACCGTTTGTTTGCCAAACTCCAGGTTTTAGAAAAGGGTGGTTGATTTTGTGGTACTCTGGCCTCACATTCATACTTCACGAGGTCCAAAGGAAAAGTTCAACAACCCGTTGCTAAATCAAAAGAAAGCGTCCATCCTTATTTCACAAGGTCCAAAAGAAGTGCCAACATGTCTTCAGAAATCCCCCTATCAACCGCTCCCGTTTTGGAAGAGAGTTCTGTGTCAGCCATTCCGGCTACTGAGTCAGCAACTGCAGAAGAAAACAGAATTTTGCGATGTCGAATGCTGGAGATGTTAGATGACTGGAATAACGGGAAAGAGCCCCCAAGTCTGATCCCTCGGTTCCCCGAACTATTCCTCAGGTCAAGTGGGATTTCTAATACTCCCACCAATTACCCACCCACTCTGTATGGGTATTCTAATGTCACAACCCTCTCTGAATCACTCTCCACTTCCTATCCTCGGGTGACAGCATTAACATACATATGCAAGAACATCCGCAAGAACATCCGTTGGTTTGCCCGTTCCAATCACGGCGCATCCCGGCACGCATACTCCTTTCTTTGATACCTCTTCTTTCACATTCCCGGCACCACCCCTTCCACGGGATCCTACCCAGTTTGCCGCCAATGTCTATCCTCAGCTCATGCCAAGCCAAAATCCAAAAGCTCCCGAACGGGATGAAATGGCAAAAAGAATGAGCAGCTTGGAACAGAGTTTGAAAAACATACAAGGTCTAGGCGGACAGAAGAGTGTTTCTTACGCAGATTTGTGCATGTTCCCACATGTCCATTTGCCCTCAGGCTTTAAGACGCCGAAGTTCGAAAAGTATGACGGGCACGGCGACCCTATTGCTCATCTAAAGAAATACTGCAATCAATTGCGAGGTGCCGGCGGCATAGGAGAATTGCTGATGGCATATTTCGGAGAAAGCTTGATCGGGATAGCATCAGAATGGTACATGGATCAAGACATATCTCGATGGCACATCTGGGATGATTTGGCCAGAGATTTTGTGAAACAGTTCCAGTACAACATCGACATTGCGCCAGACAGGAATTCTTTATCGAACTTAAAGAAGAAACCCTCAGAAAGCTTCAGAGAATATGCTATCAAATGGCGAGAGCAAGCATCCAGGGTGAAACCCCCTATGGACGAAATAGAAATGGTCACTACTTTCCTCCAGGCTCAGGAACCAGACTATTTCCAGAACATGTTGTCAGCAATGGGAAAGCCTTTCGCAGAGGCGATCAAGATTGGGAAATGGTGGAAAATGGTTTGAAGACGGGAAGAATTTTGAGTCAAGCGGCCATTCGAGCGACCTCCCAAGCAATCCAAGGAGGGTCTGGAGAAATATCAAAGGGTAGGATGAAAGAGGAAACATCCATGGCAACTTCGGGTGATAGAAGACACCACGCTCCTAGACCCTTCTTTTCGGAAAGAACCCCCCAGCATTATTACTCTGCTCAGGAAATGTCCTATATCCCTCAACCATACGCGGTCATGAATGCTCAACCTTTTGCGCAACCGCAACAGCATGTCAGTAGAAACCAAGCTCTATTTCCAAGAAATCAGCCTCCCCACCAGAACCACTATAATCCTCGACCTCCGCAAAATAACTTCCGTCCTTGGGAACAACCAAAGAAGTCAAACTTTACCCCAATTGGTGAATCTTACTCTAATCTATTCCCGAAACTTGTCCAAATGGGTCTACTGCAGCCGGTTCCTCGGAATAGACAAAACCCGGCATCGCCTTCCTACAAAGCTGGTGTCAGATGTGCATATCATTCAGAGGCAGAGGGCCACCATACTAATGACTGTTGGACTTTGAAACAAGCGATGGAGAATTTAATAGAGCAAGGGAAGATTGTGTTGAAGGATGAGGATGTCCCAAATGTGACCAATAATCCGTTGCCTGCTCACAATAACGGGCCGATAGTTGGGATGGTCTGTGAAGACGAAAAATTCGATCCAGCGCTTAAGGCCATAATTGCTGTTGCTGACGTGGAAAGGAAGCCCAGGGCGGCCCCGAAACAAGAGAAAGGGGAAAAGAAGAGTAAAATCACTGAGTTAGAACCAGAAAAGGAAATTGGTGCACCTAAGCAAGCCTATGTGGCATGGGAGGCAATTAAGACACCACAGCTGAATGAGCCAGTGTTTGTTGGACGCGTACCGCAAAAGCTTAAGGACCATCAAGAGAAAGATAATGAGGATCCCATGACTGAAGAGAATGAAGGAAAACATGAGGCAAAGCTCTGCGATACTCACATGGTCGAGCCAGGGAAAGGGACTATCACCATTGAGATGGGATCGGACACTAAACTCCCAAACTGAAAGGCTAGGTCATTCCCGATCAGGCGGAAGCCCAGTAAACTTGTCCTGCCGCATTTTTATGCATCCAGAGTATTTCAGGGTGTAAATTGGATGTTTCTTTTAGTTTTTGTCTTTAAATTTCCGAATGTGAACCCTGTTTTTATCCTTTCGATTCCAAGAAATGAAATTAATATTTCATCATCCGTTTCCTTTTCTTTTGTTATTTTCTTTATTTTTCTTTCAGATTTTGGTTTAGTTTTCTTTTTCTCTTCTCTTTAATTCAAATCATGCAGCTTTAAATAACATGACATGCTTGCGGACTTCATGCCTAGATCCTAAAACACTGTCAGACTTCAGAATAATGAATCGAGAGTTGAAATGCACAAAAGTTTATTTTTGAGGAAATGAAACAATGAATTGGAATAACCGAAAGAAAATTGGTTCGCATACAAAAGGTTTGTGTTGTACTCAGAGAATACCCGAGTAGTTATTCCAACAAAGAATGGCCCATACTTGCAACAAGAAAGTGCGGCCCTGGAATCTCGAAATAAGAACAACCGACATTAAGGCGCATTCCTCCTCATTACTAAGAGACAAAAGAAAAATTGGCTCCTGATTAGAAAGATCCATACATCATCTGGAAAATATCACTGAGAGGGATGTTGTATCCGGGAGACATTGAAGGAAATGATCTTGAAACGGCAGTCAATACAGATGCAGTATAAAAGTACTATGTCAGGACTTCCTGCGACGTTGGCTTTTGTATAATTGAGATGACGAAGGCTTTCTTTCTTGCTACCCCAAACACTATGAATCCTTCGTAAAACCCTTTGATCCGGTTACCTTTCTTTGGCTACCCTCTTTGGAATCCAAAAAAAAATAAAAAATAAAAAATAAAAAAAAAACCAAAAACAAAAACCAAACAAAATAAAACAAAAATTATTATCCCGAACTACGTTCTGACTTGATTCCGAAAGGATACGTAGGCAACCTCTTCCTGAGGTTCAGTCACACCAAAACAAAAATCCCAATTTTCCCAAAAATTAAACTGGGGCAGATGATATGACGGTTCGGTTTAAATCCGTCAAGATGGTTCCAGAGTTGTAATTCCATTCAATTTCCTTTTTACCCAAAAAACCTTGTTCAAGTCCTTCGGATCAATTGGCAAAGGCAAGGAAGTGAAGAATGTCATTGACGGAAATCTGACACAGTCTGAATTGAGAGAAACAAAATGAGAGAGTCTTATCGGTGAAAACCTTCGGGCACCATAAGGCGATGGCGATTGGAAAAGCTAAAAATGAGAGAGTCCGTTTAGTGAAAACTCGCAAAGAGCACTATCAGGCGATAGTGAGAAGAGAAATGAGAGGGATCGATTGGCGGAAACCCGCAAAAGGCGCCACCGACCAAAAGAAAGACGTCCATTCACTAAAGAATTTTGGCAAGATTCCCTGGTTTTGAAATTGTGAATCAATGGGTTCATAAGAAGTTGGAAAGTTTATGTGGGTCAGGCATCCAGTCCAAGAAGCATGTCATGTTTATTTGAAGTCAGCATGCATCCCAGATAAGTCCTTCTTTTTTCCCCGAAAGGGACGTTTCTCTTTAAACTCATTTCCTTGCTTTTTGTATAGTTATTCTTTGAATCCCTTTCGGTTTAATTTTAATTCTGAAACTATTACAAAGAAAGGCGGCAGGACCAGTTTTACAGGATTCCGTCTGGTAAAAAGGCAAAGAAAGATACCCAGCCTCAGTGGTGTATTGATCCAATCCCGACTGATCATGAGGGTCGATCATTTGCAAAGGAAAGGACATTAAGAAGGAAAAGGAAATCAAAGTCTAAGGTTTTAAAAACGGAACGAGACAGAAAGACAGAGCCCACACAGGCGAGTCCTCAAAGAATTCCGAGTTTGAACCCGGTCAGTGTGAAAAGAAGTCACCCCCAAAGACAATTGGTAGCAAAGTTCTCAATGGAAATGGGGCAATCAAGGCCACAAAGTCAACTACTTTTTCAACTAATAAAATGTTCTTTGTTGAAAGCAGGTCTATTTAATTGTGCAAAAAGAAGGTACAACTCAAAGAAGTGAAGTACCAAGCATTGAAATGGCTTTGGAACAAGGAAATCGCATAAAAAAGGAAGTTTCTTTTCAAAATATCTTATGCATTTGTTGATGGTTAAAAAGAAAGCCTAAAAGAAGGCCCAAAAGGAAGAATAAAAGAAAAGAAAATGAAAACTCCAAAAAAGAGAATCAAATCATATCAGTCCAATATCTGTTTGGATCCCGGTCAGAAAAACCGAGGGTCTTTCCGGCCAGAAAGCCGTGAAACTTTTATCCCCGGTCAGAAAATCGAGGATCTCTCCCAGTCAGAAAACTGCGGAGCCATTTACTTTTACCCCGGCCAAAAAACCGAGGATCTGACGGCCAAAAACCGTTAGATATTGTTTGAATTCCGGCCGGAAAGCCGTGAAACTTTTATCCCGGTCAGAAAACCGAGGATCTCCCAGTCAGAAAACTACGGAGCCAGTTACTTTTACCCGGCCAAAAACCGAGGATCTAACGGCCAAAAAACCGTTAGATATTGTTTGAATTCCGGCCAGAAAGCCGTGAAACTTTTATCCCCGGTCAGAAAACCGAGGATCTCCCCAGTCAAAAAACTGCGGAGCCATTTACTTTTACCCCGGCCAAAAAACCGAGGATCTGACGGCCAAAAAACCGTTAGATATTGTTTGAATTCCGGCCAGAAAGCCGTGAAACTTTTATTCCCGGTCAGAAAACCGAGGATCTCCCAGTCAGAAAACTGCGGAGCCATTTACTTTTACCCCGGCCAAAAAACCGAGGATCCGACGGCCAAAAACCGTTAGATATTGTTTGAATTCCGGCCAGAAAGCCGTTGAAACTTTTATCCCGGCCAGAAAACCGAGGATCTCCCAGTCAGAAAACTGTGGAGCCATTTACTTTTACCCCGGCCAAAAAACCGAGGATCTGACGGCCAAAAACCGTTAGATATTGTTTGAATTCCGGCCAGAAAGCCGTGAAACTTTTATCCCGGTCAGAAAACCGAGGATCTCCCAGTCAGAAAACTGCGGAGCCATTTACTTTTACCCCGGCCAAAAAACCGAGGATCTGACGGCCAAAAACCGTTAGATATTGTTTGAATTCCGGCCAGAAAGCCGTGAAACTTTTATCCCGGTCAGAAAACCGAGGATCTCCCAGTCAGAAAACTGCGGAGCCATTTACTTTTACCCCGGCCAAAAACCGAGGATCTAACGGCCAAAAAACCGTTAGATATTGTTTGAATTCGGCCAGAAAGCCGTGAAACTTTTATCCCCGGTCAGAAAACCGAGGATCTCCCAGTCAAAAAACTGCAGAGCCATTTACTTTTACCCCGGCCAAAAAACCGAGGATCTGACGGCCAAAAAACCGTTAGATATTGTTTGAATTCCGGCCAGAAAGCCGTGAAACTTTTATTCCCGGTCAGAAAACCGAGGATCTCCCAGTCAGAAAACTGCGGAGCCATTTATTTTTACCCCGGCCAAAAAACCGAGGATCCGACGGCCAAAAACCGTTAGATATTGTTTGAATTTCGGCTAGAAAGCCGTGAAACTTTTATCCCCGGTCAGAAAACCGAGGATCTCCCAGTCAGAAAACTGCGGAGCCATTTGCTTTAACCCCGACCAAAAAACCGAGGATCCGACGGCCAAAAAACCGTTAGATATTGTTTGAATTCCGGCCGAAAGCCGTGAAACTTTTATCCCGGTCAGAAAACCGAGGATCTCCCCAGTCAGAAAACTGCGGAGCCATTTACTTTTACCCGGCCAAAAAACCGAGGATCTGACGGCCAAAAAACCATTAGATATTGTTTGAATTCCGGCCAGAAAGCCGTGAAACTTTTATCCCCGGTCAAAAACCGAGGATCTCCCCAGTCAAAAACTGTGGAGCCATTTACTTTTACCCCGGCCAAAAAACCGAGGATCTGACGGCCAAAAAACCGTTAGATATTGTTTGAATTCCGGCCAGAAAGCCGTGAAACTTTTATCCCGGTCAAAAACCGAGGATCTCCCAGTCAAAAAACTGCGGAGCCATTTATTTTTACCCCGGCCAAAAAACCGAGGATCTGACGGCCAAAAAACCGTTAGATATTGTTTGAATTCCGACCAGAAAGCCGTGAAACTTTTCTTCCCGGTCAGAAAACCGAGGATCTCCCAGTCAGAAAACTGCGGAGCCATTTAATTTAACCCCGGCCAAAAAACCGAGGGTCTTGCGGCCAAAAAACCATTAGACATTGTTTGAATTCCGGCCAGAAAGCCGTGAAACTCTTCTTCTCGGTCAAAAAACCGAGGATCACCCAGTCAGAAAACTGCAGATCCATTTATTTTAGCCCCGGCCAAAAACCGAGGGTCTTACGGCCAAAAAACCGTTAGACATTGTTTGAATTCCGTCCAGAAAGCCGTGAAACTCTTCTTCTAAATCCCGGCCAGAAAGCCGTGGAACGTTTATTTGTGAAACCATGATTTTGTTACCCAATACCAAAGAGTCTTTTTAATCACTCTCTATGTCACAACTAACTCACGAAATTTTCCTAGCAAAACTGGGGCAGAAAAATTTCGTTCGTTTGTTTGTTTTGTTGTTTAAGCAGGTTTGACCTCGGGATGCAGGGATCGAGATAACCTACGAGTTGAGTCTCAATCCGGAATAAAGAAAAGAAGATGAGCTCAAATGTTGGTGTAAAGAGAGGCGCGGATTGCTCAAAATCTGATTGAAGTCACGAGTCCCGCCAATCCCCATTTTAGCCAATGCGGCAGAAAGAACCAACACATGCAGTTGACAAGCATCAAGATTCAGATCAGGGTCTGCAAAAGAGCTAGTCAAGACTCAAGATCAAGCTTCAAGGAATTTATAGATAGGAATCTTGTAACTCGTAGCTGATAGGCTTAGCTAGTCTTTTCATTTTTTTTTTGATGTAATAACGGGACCGGGGACTGGAACATCAGCGGAATGGCACCTCACTCGACTCTCGAAATCATCACTCCATCACCTCATCCACTTCTGAACTATACGCGATCTGATTCCCTTATAACCCATGATAAGTAGGCTGTCCAAAACTAGGACCCGGTTGCGCCTTTCTTTGTTTTTTTTTTTTAAATAACGATATGGTAAAAAATTAGTCACATGGTTGATTTTATCTTTGCCCGAAAACTCTTCGTGTTTAATAATAATAATAATAATTGTTAACACCTAATTTTTTACCATATTTTGAATTTGTTCCCACTTTACCCACTTTCTCCACTCACTACCCACTTTCCCCACTCATGTAACCCACTTCTATTTGTTCCTCATTCCTTGCCCCACATTCTACCTTTACACTTTTATTCCCATGATTTCCTCCACCATATGGAATACAACTCATATCCCATCAGCTTTTTCTTCTAAAAAACCACACTCACAAAAGACACCATCGCATATATATTCACAAGCACACAACAGAAGGGGGGCAGCTAGACTTACTCATATGTATTCTCTCATCTAGAATTTTAAAAACCTTTGTCCTTCCAGCTCCAAATCACTCGTTTTGGTTCCAAATAATGGTGTTATATAATTAACAAGATCTGATTGGTTTTGGTTCTTATTTTTGTCAGAAAATCACTCGTCATCCTTTGTTCATTCACTGTTACAAGTGAATGTGGAAGAAGAAAGCTCCAAACCAGTTACGATTCGAGCTATCTCTAGGCAAAAAAAATTGGGTCCGGCGTCGCTATAGCTGTTGTATCTAATGATTTCTGTTTCGCCGAGATTCTCGTTATTGTTTTGAGTTTTATCGCTGAAAGTCCATCTCTGTAATCCAGAAATTTTCATATATAAAAAGCTATTTTGGAGCCGTGAAATTGCCGCTCGTTGTCGTCGATTTGAGTTGTCATTACACTGTTTCTCATTGATGTTCTGTTGCTATAGAGCTACATTTGTTTTAATTCCATACTTTATTTGATCAATTTCTACGGGAAAAGGAAATGAATGGAGTTGTGTACTGAATTTGCTTTTGGAGCTGTGCATTCAAATGCATTTGCTGGAACAGACTTTCCAAGTTCCACAGTCAACGTAGACAATGTGAAAAGAAGCCCTGTGTCGCCATTACTCACCATCTTTTGAGATAGGTGTGTACATTCAAAAGAATCCAAAAGGATAAGATACCATGGTTCGATTTCTTTCGTTGCAGCAAGATTTTTGGCAGCTAGAGATTAAGGTAATGTCTCCGCTGAGATCGGGTTCAACCAGAGCTTTGTTCGTCGGCTGTTAGCTCAGTTTGAGATTCCGGCGAGGTTCCAGAGCTGCTATATTTTGTTCGATTTCAGGTTCGTTAATTTTCCTTTATGAATAATTTAAAATCCTTATTACTGTCTTATTTAGTTTTCTACCCGTTTTTTATTAAGATGTGAAAAATAGAGTGGTTCATTTGCTATGTTGTTAGATCTATCAGTCTTTTACATCTCCCATACTGTTATAAGTAATCACCTTCTGTGTTGATTTTGTTGGGTTCTTATACTGTTAATAGATCTCTAAATTGTTATATATATTGAAATGGCAATGAAAGGCGTGTATCTTTGTTAGAGATTGGATTTACGTTTATTACTAAATGAGAATTGTTGTCGTTTTTTATTCGAGAAGCGAAGCATATACAGCCTTGAGAGTTAGCTCCTGCTTGTGAGACTTCAATGATTGGGTATTATATAGTTTAATTAGTGCATGAACATGAATATACAATTTTTAGCTCTTTACTGTTTGTTTCATCCATTATTGATACAGATTGGGTTTTAGTCGATTTCAATATCATTTTTGTCAAAATGTTTGAATTGGCTATTTTCTTATCTTTTACTAGTATCCTTCGCGGTTATCTTCTTTCAACACGTTAATTCAGTTAATGATTTTATGGATTGGTTATTTTCAATATCATTTCATTGTATTGCTATTTCTCATAATCTCTAAGGAGCATGATCAATAAACGTTGTAGTTTGCTTTAGGCTTGTAAATTAATTAAAATTATTATAAATATGGGTATGGTTTCCATGACGTGGTTGCAATGCTTAGTTTTTTTTTTAGATATAAATAGGAGTAATAAAGTTTGCCTTAGCTAAATACAGTTTTTCCTTTGAAATTAGATTCGAGGTGTGTCGTGCCGAACAAAATCTCAATTGCGTGGCCCTCGTTTTAATTAGCTTTAACTCTACCTTAGAATTCGAGGTGTGCCATTTAGCAAATTCCATGGCCCTCGCAAAGTTAAAACGCGTAGTTACTCTATGCGCGTATTTTAATAATCTACTTTCCTAAATTCGGGTGCACATTTATGTGACCCAAATCCAAATCTCAACGGAGTCAAAATGTGTTGATAACCACGGGTGCACTGGTGCGACGTGGTTCAAGACGCATTTTTACGACGTTGCAATTCTTATAAAAAATAAAAATAAAAGCGGGTCACTAATAAAAGGCACATAAGTTAGAACATGTTTTTGAAATCAGATAAAATTAAATACTACAGTTGAGCGACCGTGCTAGAACCACGGGATCTGAGGGTGCCTAACACCTTCCCTCGGGTCAACAGAATTCCTTACTTAGAATTTCTGGTTCGCAGACTTCACTGGGAAAGTCGAAAATTTCCTCGATTTGGGATTTAAATAAATCGGTGACTTGGGACACCATAATTTATTCCAAGTGGCGACTCTGAATTAAATAAATAATCCCGTTTCGAATATTGTCACTTAAATTGGAAAAACTCCCTCGCGCATCTGCCCTCCGGGTAGAGGGCGCGCCAAAAGGAGGTGTGACAGAGGCTATGAACAACTTCATTTCAGGTAATATGACTTCTACGCGTGGCCGGAATTGAATTTCGGAAAGTCCAGAGTTGACTTGAGAAGAGAATTCTTATTTTGGGAGCTTAAAGTTGAAAGAATGAACTAGGATTAGAATTTTGAGTAAACAACCTCAGAATCAGGATCTGAAGGTTCCAACAGGTTCGTATAATGATTTCGAACTTGGGCGTATGCTCGGATTTGGTTTTGGATAACCCGGGAGTGTTTTGGCGCCTATTATGGAAGTTAGCATTTTAGAAAGAATTTCATAAGTATGGTTTGCGGTGCATTTTGGTGTTATCAATCTCTGTTTGGAATTCTGAGACTAGGAGTAGCTCTATAAGGCGATTCTGGAGTTGGGAGCATGATCGGAAGTTAATTCGGAGGTCCGCACGTCATTTTGAAGCCATTTGGCTAAATATAAAAATTTGAAGGTTTTTGAGAAGTTAGACCGGGGGTTGATTTTTTTATATCGGACTCGGAATCCAATTTCAAAAGTTGAAGTAGGTTCGCAGTGTCAAATATGATTTATGTGCAAAATTTAAGGTCAATCAGACGTGATTTGATAGGTTTAAACATCGAAAATAAAAGTTAGAAATTTCAAAGTTCATAAAGATGAATTTTGATGGGATTCGTGATTTCGACATTGTTTGATGTGATTTGAAACCTCCACTAAGTTCATAATATGTTTCCAGACTTGTTGGCACGTTCGGACGAGGTCCCGAGGGGCTCGGGTGAGTTTTGGGGTGGTTTTGGACCATTTCTAGGCCATTTATAACTGCTGGGTTTTTGCTACAGCAGTGCTCTATGCGATCGCGGGGAATTGGATGCGATCGCGGTGAGTAAAATGTGATAAACGGGCTAGTGAATCGCGATCACGGAAAGCCTTTCGCGATCGCGTATAGTAGATATTCTGCTGCACTGACTCGACTTCGGAGGCTCATATCTCACAATCTATAAGGAATTTTGAGATGATATATAAACTAAATCTATAGTCCTTTGCATCTAGTTTCTATAAAAGTAAACCTTGCATGATTTGGATTTGTGTATAAAGAGTTATGGTTGTTACACTACAGGGTGTCCGGGAAGATAAAGAGGAAAGTTGTATTGCACATGGGCTAATTTTGATAGATTATATCTAAAAATATATAAGGAGTTGGGAAATGACCAACAAATGTAAATTGTAGATCTTTGAGTCTAGTTTTCTAAACAGTAAACCATTTGTCATTTGAATTTGTGTGCAAAATATTATGACTATTCTACTAGAGGCTATCCGAAAGGCTAGGAAATTGTTATCTGCGATCGCGAAGCTCTTTCAGCGATCGCGTAGAGTAAATTTTGGGCTGGAAAATTGTTCTCCGCGATCGCGAAGCATTTTCTGCGATCGCGATGGGTAAATACCTGGGCAGAATGGTATCTTAGCAGGTTTAGCTCATTTTTTTTCATTTTTTTCAAAGCATGGACGATTTTTGGAGAGCTTCAAGAAGGGATTTCATCATCTATGTTAAGGTAAGTTACTCCTCATTTTCAAGTTAAATACAAGATTATATCATGGAATTCGACATGAAAATTGTGGGAAAATTGGGGTTTTAGTGGAAAACCTAGAAAATCATATTTTTGGAATTTAGCCACGATTTTGAACATAGAATTAGAAGAAAATTATATACTTGAGTTCCCAAGGTTATGGGTAATCTTTATCTTTGAGAAATTTCGAATTCCGGGCACATGTGCCCGAGGGCATTTTGGTCAACTTTTTGTTTGGGGTTAGGAATTATTATAAATTGGGTTGTAAAGTATAGTTGAGCATTTATTAATGAATTTGTATGATCATTGACTAGTTTGGTGCATTGTGCATTGATTCAAGCTTCCAGAAGGATGTATAATGTCGGTTATGAGTCTTCGGAGCGACGTGAGTCTCCTTTCTAATCATGTGAGGGGGAATTATCCTATAGATGTGTAAAATGGTTATGTGTTCCTATTTGTGGAGGCTACGTACGCACGAGGTAACGAGAGTCCGTACATAGCTACTATTATGCTACTGTATGGGTAACCTAGGACTCGAGAGCATGTTATACTTGGATTACTGTGAACCCGTTGATAGTCTGAATTATTTAGATCACCTTAAATTGGTAAAGGAAGTTAAAAAGAGATTTAATATTAATTTTTCCTGAAATTTTAAAAAGAGAAAGTTGTTTATTTGGAGGATCATCCTCGATGAGCTCTTAATTTCCTACTTGAGCATTTATTTTTTGTGTGCCTGCGTCGCATGGATGATTTTCAAGCAGGATATGTATTTGTTTATGGAACGGTCTGAATGCCTCGGTAAAAATAGATATATCTATGGTTCGTGCCGCTCGACGCTCGGCAGTGCACAATTTACATTTCTGTTGGAGCGGGTCGTCGCCTCAGTGTGATTTGCGCATGTTTATCTGTTATAATAGTTACAAATGTGGAATTGGCCCTATGTGGCTTGATATAAATTGATAAAATAATAAAGAATAGACTTTGGAAGCCCTTGATTTATTGTTGAAGGTGCTTACCTGTTTTCCTAGCTTCACAATTAGAACTTTTATATAAATCCACGATTATTCTCACTTATATAGAATATTGATAATTAACCTCTAGTGAGTGTCGAAGTTGGCCATCTCGTCTCTACCCTTCGGGATTAGGCGGGATACTCACTAAGTATACATTGATTACGTACTCATACTACACTTCTGTGCATTTTTGTTGCACAGGTACATGATACATTAGCGGCCTACTGGGAACAGAAGCACAGATGATTCAGGGAGTTGCAATATGCAAGGCGGCCCGTCACTCTTTAATGTCCCTTTCTAGTAACGGTATTTCTTTTTCGTCCATTGTATTCCGGACAAATGTTGTGTTATATTTTATATCCTTATCAGTAGTTGCTCATGCACTTGTGACACCGGGTTTCTGGGATGATTTTAGTAAAATTTTGTACTAGTTGTTATTATTTAACTTCAAATCTATGAAGTGATCTTATATTTATGTAAATCGAAAAGAAAAACCTTAGATTTTCAAGAGTATTAATAGAAAAATTAATTAGTAATTTAATTGGCTAGCCTGACAGCAGTGTCCGACGTCATCATGACCCGTAGTGCATTGGGTCGTGATAATATGGTATTAGAGCACTAGGTTCCCATCGGTCTCCCGATTCATGAGCTAGTCTAGTAGAGTCTCGCGGATCGGTATGGAGACTTCTGTACTTATCCTCGAGAGGTTGCATGACTGTTAGGAGAACTTCCCTTCTTGATTTCTTATCGTGCGGTTCGATTCCTTTGATTCCTTCTCACTCAGTCTTACATGACGCGAGTGCTAACAATAAATCAAAAATTGAAGGATTGTAATGGCACCGCAAATGTGGTACGGGATGATTCTCCCGGTATAGTTGATTGGACTATTATAGTCGCCTTATTCAAGGATATTCTATTGTTCAGCTTAGTAACAAAACTTCTAAGAGCCTTGAGGCTAGGCACAGGTTGCCATGACACTTGCGAGTGATTACTCCACAGTGTTGTTGTGATCGTAGGATGTTTGCCCAGGTGTCGGGGCAGGAATGAATTGAAGGGAGGTTTACTTTGTGTGTAATCAAGGGATTCAGTATTTTATTCCTGGCAGGGGAAAGGTAGTCGGACTGAGGATGGTCAGACGTGGACTAGTGGACATAATGAAACGTGGTAATTGCAAGCGTGGTAGTTCTCCTCTACATTGAATGTTGTTTTCCTAATTGGACGTACTAAGTTTGTCGATGTTATAATCTGTTAAATTCACCTTTAAGGCGGGACATTATGAAATGGTATTAGAGATACAACTATCAGATATCGTAGGGTACGGTGGTTCCAGATTGAATCAGTATTGCGAATGTTGACGGTTCGATAAAGACGACCTTCGGAATAATTGGGGTTAGTAGCAATTTGAGGATTCAAGTTCTATGAAGATAAATTACATTAAGACAACGATTGAGCAGCAAAAGATGAGAAGGATATGTGGGAAGTACCAGGCAAAATTTTAAACTTCTAAAAGGCCAGGTATAGGGAGCGCCTGCCGGGCAGTTGATTTAAGGAGTGAGTTTGCCCAAAGTGGGAGAGTGGCGGAGCCGTATAGGGCCTAGGAGTAGGATGACTACGCGCCTAAGAATAGTATGGAAGGATCTGGGATTTTAGCGACGGGCGATGGAAGCCTATAGATTTAATTCGAAGCTCGGGGTTGTTATACGACATGAGATTTGGTATAACGGAAAGGGGCTTGAAATGAAGAAAGATGTAGCATGACTTGAAGTGAAAGGATATTGTCGCACATTTAATGGATGTCCATGAGGGACGAATGAACTGGTGCAGCTGGAGAGTGAGCTCGGACTCAGGATTTGGTTATTGACGTCATAGTGATTGTATCTCGTGCAGCAGTATTTGGAAGGTATCGGGAAGTGATTTCCGCAGGCGGGTTATTTCCTGTGAGCAGGTTAGTGGTCGCATAGTTGGAAAGGCTCCTGCAAAAAGTTCTACTAGATATGCTGCAAATGGGATTGTTATGTGAATGGTGTAAATAATTTAGGGTATAAAATTGGGTTTCTACGGTAAGATATCATGCTGACAATTGATTGCACAAGGTTATGTCATGTCACGACCCAAACCCGGTCGTGATGGCGCCCTAATCTAAAGCTAGGCAAACCTGACCAACCTTTATTCTCATATCAACAATAAACCTCAAAATTGACAATTTAAGGAGAATAAAATACTAATTTTAGAATAATAATCTAATATTTATAGAATGATAATACTGAGAAGTGCAAAAACTGATAAAAACACTCCCAAAAGATCTGGAGTCACGATTTTAGAGCCTCTAATCAAAACTGGATAACAATATCTGAACGAAATACTCAAGTATGAAAATGTATATATATATAAAACTGGAATAAGAAGAGTAGTCAGGTCCTGCGAACGTCAAGCAACTACCTCAACAATTCCGATAACTCTAGAAACAAGACTGCTTAGCTAAACCTCTGGTGTACCTGAATCTGCACATAAGCTGCAAGGAGTAGAGGTGAGTACTATTGACTTAGTAAGTAATAAGCATATAAAATGTCTAAAGATAAGAAATCCACGAAATGCCACAAACTAAAGCTAAAACTAACAGTCCGATATCTTACTACAAACCAACAGGAAAAATAACTTCAAATATAATAGTCAAGTATAATGTAAAAATGCAATGCAATGCATACGAACACGCTGTGGTGTACAACCCGATCAATTTAACGTCGACGACGCTCACTGGGGGTGTGTACAAATTCCGAAGAGACTCCTTCAGCCCAAGCGCAATATAATCATAACATTCGCTATGGCATGCAGCCCGATCCATACTCAGTCTACATTATGCATATGAGTCACATAACAGTTTCAATTTATTTTCCCAATTTCCAATTTATTAATAAGAATATACTTTAGTTATTTAACTTCAGGAAAAGTGACTTGGCATTTCATAATAGTGATTAAACACAGGACTGAGATCAATGATTATACAAAACATGCTATCACAATGATAATCATCCTCTGAGGATGCTACAGATCGGCACATGGCCCCAAGCATGGCAATAAGCCCAAATATATTCAACACAAGGTGCGTATCAATTGCCAATATAGAATTATTCTTGTTTGGGATGGACCAAGTCATAAACAATCCCACAGCAGCCATGGGGTGCGAGTCACGACCTAAATAGCGTCACAATATGATAAGCCAGGGTTTCAAACTCTCAGGCAATCATATACACCAACTACTTACCTCTAATCGGCCGTAGACTGGTCCACAAAGCCCTTTCCTTTCGTATCAACCTCCTCGCATGTCGAATCTAGCCAAAACCATAGCGAATACATAAATATGGGTCAAAGAAACATAACCCAATCAAAAAATACTCGAAAGTAGTAAAATTCACGAAGTTGGTAAAACCCATGCCACGGGCCAACTTTTCAAAAAAATCTTAAAATCATACCAACCGATTCCTCGTCTCGCCATGAGTCCGTACATATAAAGTTTATCGAAAATGGAGCTCAAATGGCCTTTCAAATCCTAAAAATTTGTTTTCAAGATCAAAGCCCTAGTTCTTCATAATTTCTACACAATTTCATGAATTTGACTTCCATAAAATGGTGTTTTCTAGTTAAGACACTTACCTCCAAGCAATACCCGTTGAAAACCCTCTTCAAATCGCTCAAAAAGCTCTCTTGGCGGAGTAAAAATGGTGGAAATAATATGTGGGTCGTGACTGAAATTAATCCTTAACTGTTTTGTCCAGGCGACCCCTTCTATGCGATCGCATCAACCACATTGCGATTGCATAAACCAAAAATCAGGCCCTGAAAAATCCTCTTACGTGATCACATAACAGACCATGCGATCGCATAGCTCTGCTTCTTCCTACTATCCGATCGCATCAATCTCCCTTGCGACTGCACTGAACAAGTTCGTCTACCTATGCAATCGCACACACCTTTATGCGATCGCATAGAGCAAAATCTCCACCCCCTCAGAACCTTCTATGCGATCGCAGACGTACCTATGCAATCGCATAGAGTAAAATCTCTCTGCAAATTTCTACTGCACTAATCATGCTCAAAATTCCCCGTTAGCCATCCGAATGCACCTCGAGGCCCTCGGGACCTCAACCAAATGCACATATATGTTCTATTACTTCATTCAAACTTTCTCGTAACATAAAAATACTATCATAAACATCAAAAACATCGAATTACCATGGATTCAAGCCTAAGTAAAACTAAAACTTCCAAAACATGCATTTGATCTAAAACCCAACCTGAACACCTCCAAATGACTTGAAATTTTGCACGCATATCCAAAATCACCTAATAGAGCTACTGCAACTCTCGGAATTCCATTTCGACCCCAGGATAAAAATCTCACCTACTATCCGGAATTCGCTAAAATCCAACCTTAGCCAATTCAAGCCTAATTCTATATCGGACCTCCAAATTCAGTTCCGATTACGCTCCTAAGTCACAAATCATCCCCCGAAACTAGTCGAATCATCAGAAATCCATCCCAAGCCCTCTAACTCATAAGTCAACATTTGGTTGACTTTTCCAAACTAACATTCCCATAAAGAGACTAATTGCCTCATTTCTAACCGAATTTTATCCGAATTACTTCAAGTTCTCCAAACACCTAATGAAACATATAGAAGCATAAAACAGGGAAAACAGGGCGGTAACTCCTGTAACGACGGGTCAGGTCATTATATCGTCCCCAACTTAAACAAACGCTCATCCTCGAGCGGGTCAAGAAACATACCTGGAGTCTCACACAAGTGAGGATATCTGCTCCACATCTCCTGTGCGGTCTCCCAAGTGGCTTACTCCACGGGCCGACCTCTCCATTGCACCTTCACTAAAGCTATGTCATTAGATCTCAACTTTTGGACCTGACGACCCAAAATGGCTACCGGCTCCACATCGTAGGTCAAGTACTCATCCAACTGACATAGCTGGAACCACATGAGTTGGAGTTGGTGCGACTGGTGCAACTGGAACAACTGCGGCAACTGGTGCGGCTTGATGAACTAGCTGAGCTGGAGCTACCCCAGGTGTCTGTAAGCCCTGAACAACCTGCTCGTGTGTGCGAGCATCGGGGGTATGATGACCACCCCCGGTCTGAGAGGTAGCCGCCGCTATAAATGATGAAACAGCTTGAGCCAGGCCAGTGCATATAGACAAGATCTGAGCTAAAGCCTCCTGTAGACCAGGAATCACAATGGGCACTGCTAGAGCATCTACAGCTGGAATTTGACCCTGAGCCTGATCAACGGGTATTGGAATCTGACCCTGTGTTTGGTCAACTGTTGGGTCAACAGGTGTTGTCCTTGCTGCCCTACCTCTACCGCGACCACGGCCTCTAGGTGGCACTGGTGTCGTTCGCCATGTCCGTTAGCACAAGTTCTCGCCATCTACGAGAGGATAGAATACGAAAATTTAGTTTTTTATAACAACAAGCCGCACGATAAGAATTACAAGAAAGTGAAGTATTTCCTAAAGGTTCTGTAGACTCCCGAGGATAGATACAGACGTCTACGTACCGATTCGCAAGAGCGTACTAAACCAGCTTATGACTTACGAGGCCTAGTAACCTAGGCTCTGATACCAACTTGTCACGACCCAAACCCAGTCGTGATGGAGCCCAACTCTAACGCTATGCAAGCCTAACCAACCATCGTTCTCATATCAACAATAAACCTCAAAACCGACAATTTAAGTAGAATAACATTGTAATTTTAGAATAATAATCCAATATTTATAGAATGATAATACCGAGAAGTGTGAAAACTGATAAAAACACTCCCAAAAGATCTCGAGTCACGAGTATAGTGCCTCTAATCAAAATTGGATAATAATATCTGAACGAAATACTCAAGTCTGAAAATGTATATATAAATAAATATGGAATAAGAAGAGTAGCCAGGTCCTGCGAACGTCAAGCAACTACCTCAACAATTCTAATAACTCTGGAAACAAGACTGCTTAGCTAAACCTCTAGTATACCTGAATCTGCACACAAGGTGCAGGGAGTAGGGGTGAGTACTACCGACTCAATGATTAATATGCATATAAAATGTCTGAAGATAAGAAATCCACGAAATTACACAAAGTAAAGCTAAAACTAATTGTCCGATATCTTACTACAAACCAACAACAAAAACAACTTCAAATATAACAGTCAAGTATAATGTAAAAATGCAATGGAATGCATATGAACACGTTGTGGCATACAACACGTTCCATTTAACATCGATGACACTCACTAGGGGTGTGTACAGACTCCGGAGGGGCTCCTTCAGCTCAAGCATAATATAATCATAACATTTGCTGCAGCGTGCAACCCGATCCATACTCAGTCCGCAATATGCATATGAGTCACATAACAGTTTCAATTTATTTTCCCAATTTCAAATTCATTAATAAGAATATACTTTAGTTATTTAACTTCAGAAAAAGTGACTTAGCATTTCATAACAGTGATTAAACATAGGACTGAGTTTAATGATTATACAAAACATGCTATCATAATGATAATCATCCTCCGAGGATGCTACAAATCGGCACAAGGCCCCAAACATGGTAATAAGCCAAGATATATTCCACACTAGGTGTGTATAAATCGCCAATATAGTATTATTCTTGTTTGGGATGGACCAAGTCACAATCCCCAGTCACAAACAATCCCGCACCTGCCATGGGGTGCGAGTCATGCCCTAAATAGTGTCACAATGTGATAAGCCGGGGTTTCAAACCCTCAGGCTATCATATACACCAACTACGCACCTCTGACCGGCCGTAGACTGGTACGCAATGGCCTTTCCTTTCGTATTGACCTCCTCGCGTGTCAAATATAGTCAAACCACAGCGAATACATAAATACGGGTCGAAGAAACATAACCCAATCAAAAATACTCGAAAAGTACTAAAGTTCATGAAGTTGGTAAAACCCGATGTGACGACCCAAAGGGTCATCACTTATTTTATTAATCATTTCGAGCTTCTGAGGTCCTGAAAAACTCATTTATAGTTGCCTCGATTTGCGTGCGCAGTCCAGGCGCGAAGTTGGAAATTTTTTATGTTGAAACATATGAAATATGTGGAAAATTTGAAGAATTTTGATATTAATATTGATATAGTTGACTTTTGTCAATATTTTTGATAAACGGACCCGGACCTGTGATTTGACGGTCCTAGAAAATCCGTAGAAAAATATGGAACTTGGGCGTGTGCCCAAAATTGAAATCCGAGGTCCAGAACCCCGGTAAAAGAATTTTTCTGTTAAATGTTTTTCTGAAAATGTTTAAGGAAAATGAAACTAAAATTTGATTAAAAAGTGATGATATCGGGCTCGTATTTTGGTTCCGACGCCCGGTACAGGGCATATATGTTGGTTAAACGCTTCCTATAAAGTTTGGTTGAAAACGGACGTCGTTTGACGTGTTTCGGCCTTAAATTGAAAGTTTTGAAAGTTATGAAATTTTGAAAGAATTCTTGAGTTTTTAGGCTCAATTCATTGATTTTGATGTTATTTTGGCGATTTGATCACGCGAGCAAGTTCGTATGATGTTTTTGAGTCAGTGTACATGATTGGTTTGAATCCCCGAGGGCTCGGGTGAGTTTCGGATAGGCATCGGGATGATTTTGAACTTAGAAAATTGCAGAAAAATCTGCAGCAGGCATTTCTTCATCGTGTTCGCGATGTGTTGGTCGCGTTCACGATGCACATTTCATTCCTTCATCGCGGCCCAGCTGTTTCCCTTCATCGCAATCGCGGACTCCTTCTCGCGTTTGCGTAGCATTAAAATTTGAAGCCAATCATTTCCTCTACGCATTCGTGTGGCTTAGCCCGCGTTCACGTAGGCCAAAATTGAAGCTCCCAGAATTTCCTCTTTGCATTCGCGACTAGCCCCGCGCGAACGCGATGTGTAACATTTTTCCTTCATCGCGAACGCGACCGGGGTGTCGCGAACGCGATGAACAAATTGATGCCCAGTGATTTTAAGACTGAAAACAGAACAGAAACGGGATAAAAATCCCATTTCTGTTCTACTCTCTTCTCCACAACTCCTTGGGCGATTTTTAAGCAATTCTTCATCAAACTTCTTGGGTAAGTGATTCTTGACTCATTTTCTTCATTTTCCATCAATATTATTTGAATTCCTAAGCCTAAATAGGTGTAAATGGGTAGAAAAACTAGAGAATTGAGTATAGTAAGGGTTTTCAAAGAATTTGCGATCTAGACTTCGTTTTGAGGTCGAACTTAAGAACAAATTGTATAATCGAACTCGTGGATAATTGGGTGAATTTATTTTAGTTCGAAACTCGAGTTTCAATTATGTGGGCCCGGGGTCAATTTTTACTATTCCGAGCAGAATATTGTAAAAATCATATTTAGCTATATGAACTAGTTTGTTAAGTAGAATTGATGATATTAAATCAATTATGTATAGATACGGTTGGATTGGAGCCAAATTTGAAAGGAAAAGGCATTGCCACAGATTGAATTGTTCGTAAACATTCGAGGTAAGTGTTTGTTCTATCCTAGCTTGAGAGAATAGGAATTGGGTTATGTACGAATTGTTGATTAAGAGTTATTGGTGTTATACCGGTAACGGAGATAAATTGCAGGTTCAATGTCATTTATTGGTTGTATACTGGTAAAATACATATAAATTGTTGAGTAAGAGTTATTGGTGATACACCGGTAACGGGGATATATCGTTGAATTATTGTTATTTATTGGTTTTACACCGGTAATATAAATATTGTTGATCATAGATTATTGGCTTAATGCCGGTAATATACATTATTAAAAAAAATTGGGATCGTGTGGCGTGCCGACCACTTATATGATAAGAAATGGGATCGTGTGGCACGCCGACCACAAAGTGATTTGAATCTTGGCATTGGCCATAGTTGCCGGTAGCCTATTGTTACATTTGGGAGCGGGTGGTACGCCTACCACAAGATATAGCTTATTGTTACATTTGGGAGCGGGTGGTACGCCTACCACAAGATATGAAATGAAAAATGAATTAAGACATGAAAGTAAGATTTGTTCCGTTGACCAGATTACTCCGGATATTGTGAGTTATTGATTGTTATTTTAGAACCGATTCTTTCCTTATAAACGTTCGATAACACTTTCTGCTGTTGTATATGTATATATATATTTCAACTGTACAGGTTTATGTGGGTGACTGGCCTTAGTCTCGTCACTATTTCGCTGGGATAGGCCAGGCACTTACCAGCACATGGGGTCGGTTGTCGTGATACTACACTCTGCGCTCTTTTTGTGCAGATACAGGTTACGGACAGCAGCAGCAGTAGCACGATTGTGGATATTCCGAATACTGAGACTACGAGGTAGCTTTGTAGGCGTCCGCATGACCTGTTGTCTCTTCTATCTATGTATTTCATTCTGTTATCTCATGTATTCGAGATAAACATCTTATATTTCTTTCAGATAATTGTGTGTATTATTCTTAGAAGTTCTTGAGTATTGTGACACCAGTCTTGGGTAGTGTATCATGTTTGGATTTCTTTATCATATTTGATAAAATTTACTAAGTCTTCCGCTAAGTTTAGTTATTCCGCTGTAATTATATGATTTAATTTAAAGTCTTAAGAAGAGAATGGTAACTAATCAAAAATGTAAGTAACAGTCGGCTTGCCTAGCTTCCACTAGTAGGCGCCATCATAACTCCCGATGGTGGGAAATCCGGGTCGTGACAAGTTGGTATCAGAGCTCTATGTTACACAGGTCTCACAACTCACGAACAACCTCGGTAGAGTCTGAGGGATCGGTACGGAGACGTCTGTATTTATCCCCTAGAGGCTACAGAGTTAGGAAAATTTCACCTTCATTCTTTCCTATCGTGCGAATTTGTTATTCAAATGTTAATTGAAATTTCTACTTTTTTCTTCCCACGAATGGCGAAGTCACGTACCGCTTCTTTAGCTGAACAATGGCACAGGATAGTGATAGATCAATTACGCCTTCAAAAGTTTTACGGAGTTCAGATAGGATTCACCAAACTCTTCACTACCACCTTCAGTGCGTGCATCTTTTCAGAATCCGTGGGAATTTATTGACTGCTGCTATGAGGTATCGCAGAACGTGGGAATAGTCGAAAGTGAGGGGGTTGATTCTACTGTGCTTCGGATGGCAATTAGTGGAGACATAATGTATTTACTAACCAGTTGTGGCTTCAATAGACCTTGACGCCTGGTTGATTTATTTGAGTTGCGAAGGACCAATATTATGGATTATCGGATGTTGTGACTTTGACTTAGAGCCAAAGGGGGAATTCCACTACCAGTAAATGGATCGGATGACCATATGTTATATCAGTTTTGGCTTGGAATGTATATATATGGTATGGAAAGGTCCCCCAAATAAATTATACATAATTAAAGTTTGGTACTCTACAGGGAGTAAGAATCTCTCCCAAAGAATAACGAAGAGTATATAAGTAAATAGGGTAGCTCAGCAGTGTCAAGCCATCATAGCAAAAGAGGAAATAGGTCATTGGTGCTTTTGACAAGCCTATGAAGAGGGCAGACTGGACAATACAACACTACCTACTCAACTCTATTTTAAGAAATGTTTTGTAGGAGTTTATCTCCCGGATTCTCTACAATATATGGCATACGCATTCTGAACGGTTGTGCCAGGTCACCATGACAGTGTCCGAATATGTCGCCATTTCCAATAAGTTAGCTGAGCCTCAAAAGAATTATTGTGAATATGGCAGATTAGAGAAATATAATTTACGAAGGCACTCATGCTACGTGCCCCGTTGCAGTCAATACTCGGCCTATGTGACCAGTCAAAGTTAGGTGTCAGGATGTTAGAGGCGGAGGTGAGACTCTTAGAGGTGGAGACCCAGCTATTGATATGAGTTCTATGGTATAGCTGAGGTTACTACACCAGATGGTGTCATCACATGTACAATTCTGATGATATTTTTCCTTAATTTGATTTGGTTTCTGAAAAATTTAGGCGATTCCTCTTAATATGCTCCACTAATTAGTGAGCTTCAAAATCATCAAATCTACTTATGTGAATACTCACGTGGGGCTATTATATGCAGATAGCTATCCCTATTATAATGTGTTGGTCACTGAGAATATTTATGAGGCTAAAAGTGACTATATACTACTTACTACAGTGGGTTTTGATGTAATTCCTGAAATAATTAATTTCAATTTTTTATTGTATGCCCTATCGGTATG